>JAXCGZ010015143.1:65000-90000 GCA_037179515.1 Halocaridina rubra
CCGCGGGAATGGAGGTGTACATCCCCTCCTCTACAAAAACTTTTTCTCCCCCTAAACCTTGGTTTGACCGTGCCTGCTCCATGACTACCCAGACTAGGAATCAGGCTCACCGATCATACCTAGCCTCTCCTTCTGATTTAACTCGCTCTGCTTTTAATATAGCTAGGAATAGCTGTACAGCTCAGATTCGAAGGTCTAAGGCTTCCTTTATAAGAAGGAAAGTTGATGACCTTAACTCCTCTCCTTCTGACAAATGCTTCTGGTCCTTAGCCAAAAACCTCTCCAAAAACTTCTGTAGCTCAAGCTTTCCCCCTCTCATTCGTTCTTATTGTTCTATAGCTTGCTCTCCCACTGACAAAGCCACTCTCTTTGGCTCTCATTTTTCTGCCAACTCTTCTATCAACGATTCCAGCAGACTTGTTCCTCAGATTTTTCCCCTATCTAACCCTATGCCCTCCCTTATCCTTTCTTCACGCAAAGTTCATAAGGCTCTTCGCTCACTAAAGATGAACGAGGCATCTGGTCCCGATGGTATCCCTGCAAGGTTCCTTAAGGAGTTTGCAGATGTACTGGCTTCCGTACTTTGCCGTCTTTTTCGCCTTATTCTGTCAACCAGTACGTATCCTTCATCTTGGAAGCATGCTCTAGTTCAACCTGTTCCTAAGAAGGGTGACCGCTCTATTCCTTCTAACTACCGACCTATTGCCCTAACCTCCTCTATTGCTAAAGTTTTCGAAACTTTGCTCAATGCTCACTTCTTGAAATGCTTTGAATCTAACACACTTATCTCCGATCACCAGTACGGTTTCCGCAAGGCAAGATCCACTGGTGATCTCCTGTCCTATCTTACTCATGTATGGTCATCTTCTCTGAGGAACTATGGGGAATCCTTTGTCGTCGCCCTTGATATCTCTAAGGCTTTGACAGAGTCTGGCACAAGGCTCTGTTGGCCAAACTTCCTGTATATGGCTTTACCCCTTCCTTCTGTTCTCTTATTCCCAGTTTTCTTACTGACCGTTCTATATCTGTAGTTGTTGATGGCGCGACATCTAGCCCTTTCTCTGTTACCAGTGGTGTTCCACAGGGCTCTGTTCTTTCACCTACTCTCTTCCTTCTCTTCATCAATGATTTTCTTCAATCCCCATCTTCCTCTTTTCTTCATGCCTTTGCTGATGATTCTACCCTTCACTTTTCCTCTGCCTTTTCTTCACAACCTTCATCTGTTACTCGTAATCAGTCTCGTATCACTCTTTCTTCTACTCTTAACTCCGATTTGCAGAGAGTATCTGAATGGGGCACTCAAAATTTAGTTAAATTCAATGCCTCCAAGACACAGTTTCTGGATATCTCTTTATCTTCTTCTCCTCCTGATAACCCTATTGTCTTCGAAACTAATGAAATTTACCCTCTTAACTCTATCAACATATTAGGAATCCATATAGCCTCTAACTTGTCTTGGAGGAATCACATAATCCAAATTTCTAAATCTTCATCCAAAAAATTGGGAGTTTTGTTTCGTTTTCGTCATTACTTTTCCTCATTACAGTTACTTAAAATTTACAAATGTCTTATCCGCCCCTGCTTAGAATACTGCTCACACATCTGGGGTGCTTCTTCCTTTGCTTATCTTCTTGGTAGGGTTGAATCTAAGGCAGTCAGACTCATTAATGATCCTTCCCTTACTTCTAACCTGGATTCTCTCTCTCTTAGCCGTAAGGTATCTTCCCTTTCGCTTTTCTATCGCTACTACTTCCATCGCTGCTCTGATGAATTTGCGAGTTGCATCCCTCCCCCACTGCCGAGGCCGCGTAACACTCGCCAAGCGGCCTCATCTCACAGGTACTGTGTGGAGATTTGTAGCTCGCGGATTAGTCGGTGCAGCGACTGCTTTTTCCCATCTACCTCCAGACTCTGGAACTCTCTTTCTCCTTCTGTCTTTCCTAATTCTTATGACCTTACATCCTTCAAAAACCAGATCTATTGTCATCTCAGAGCCTAGTCCTCCATATCTCTGGGTCCTCTGTACTTTGACTGTTTTTTTTTCTGTCTGTCGTTTTCCTTTGTGTGACATTACCTCATCTCTGCCTTGCCCTTTAACTTTTTCATTTCCTTCGTCTTGGTATTTTCTCGTGCCTGGGCCTTTATTGATGAGGGCATTTTCTGCCTGTCCCGGTGTCACACTCTTAAAAAAAAGTATATGTACATATATGTATACATGTATGTATATGTGTATGTATGTGTATGTTTATGTATATGTATGTATATATTTGTATATGTACGTGTGTGTATACGTGTATGTATGTATGTATGTATATATATGTATATATGTGTATATGTACATATATGTTTGTATGAATGTACATATATATATATATATATATATATATATATATATATATATATATATATATATATATATATATATATATATATATATATATTTATATATATATATATATATATATATATATATATATATATATATATATATCTATATATATATATATATATATATATATATATATATATATATATATATATATATATATATATATATATATATATATATATATTTATATATATATATATATATATATATATATATATATATATATATATATATATATATATATATATATATATATATATATATATATATCTATATATATATATATATATATATATATATATATATATATATATATATATATATATATATATATATATATATATATACATATATATACATATACATACATATATATATATATATATATATATATATATATATATATATATATATATATATATATATATATATATATATATATATATATATATATATATATATATACATACATACATACATACATACATACATACACACACATACATACATACATACATACATACATACGTACATACATGCATACATACATACATACATATATATATATATATATATATATATATATATATATATATATATATATATATATATATATATATATGATTACTGTTATTAAGAATCTTTTGTTAATACAATTTAGTCAAGTAAGGATTTTAATTCCTCTTGCGGCCAATTTATGAGGATTACCAACTGACCCCGGCGGGCATTAAAGATTGATATCTCGTAATGCCATATAAATGTACCCAGGGTGGGTTCTTTGTCTCCTTTTCTATTGTTCTTTTTTTTTTTTTTTTTTTTTTTTTGCTGGCTGTATCTTTTGCCATTGTACTTTTACAAGGTGACCAGTTAAGGTCACGAAATTAATAATTATTTTTCATATATTTTTTCGTTATTTTTTTAATGGGCTTGCTTTTCCTAGCATTTATATATATATATATATATATATATATATATATATATATATATATATATATATATATATATATATATATATATATATATATATACATATATATAAATATATATATATATATATATATATATATATATATATATATATATATATATATATATATATATATATATATACATATATATATGTATATATATATATATATATATATATATATATATATATATATATATATATATATATATATATATATATATATATATATATATATATATATATATATATATATATATATATATATATATATATATATATATATATATATATATATATATATATATATATATATACATATACATATACATATATATATATATATATATATATATATATATATATATATATATATATATATATATATATATATATATATATATATATATTAGGAGTGCGACACCGGGACAGGCAAAAAACTGCCCTTAACAATAAAAGCCCGGGCACTAGAAAACATTGAGATGAAGGAAAAGAAAAGCTTAATGACAAGGCGGATATGAAGTAATGATACACAAAGGAAAAGGACAGACTGGAATAATAGTCGAAGCACTGAGGACCAAGAGATATGGAGATGACGATAGATTTGCTTTTTGAATGAAGATAGGTCATAAGAATTTAGAAAGGCACAAGGAAGAAGAGAGTTTCAGAGTCTGGAGGTAGATGGGAAGAAGCAGTTGCTGCACCGACCAATCCGCAGGTTACAAATCTCCACACAGTACCTGTGAGACGAGGCCGCTTGTTGAGTGTTACGTGGCCTCGGCTGTGGGGGAGGGACGCATCTCGCCAAGTCATCAAAGCAGCGATAGAAGTAGTAGCGATAGAAAGAGAAAGGGATGATACCTGACGGCGAAGAGAAAGAGAATCCAGATAAGCAGCAAAAGAAGGGTCATTAATGAGTCTGACTGCCTTAGATTCAACCCTATCAAGGAAATAAGTATAAGAAGAAGCACCCTAGCTGTGTGAGCAGTTTTCTCAGCAGGGACAGATAAGACCTTTACAGATTTTAAGTAACTGTAAAGAGGAAAGTAATAACAAAAACGAAACAGAACCCAAATTATTTGGATGCAGATTTAGAAATTTGGACTATGTGATTCCTCCAAGAGAAGTTAGAGGCTATATGGATTCCTAATATGTTGACAAAATTAAGAAGTTCAATTTCGTTAGCTTCGAAGATAATAGAGTTATCAGGAGGAGAAGATAAAAAGATTGTCAAAAACTGTCTCTCTGCAAAACGGAGTTGAGAGTAGAAGATGGAGTGATACGAGACTGATTAAGAGTATCAGATAGATATTGGGGAGATGAGGCAGAGGAAAAGTGAAGGCGTGAAGAGGAGAGGAAGATGGGGATTGTAGAAGGTTATTGATGAAGAGAAGGAACGGAGTAGGTGAAAGAACAGAGCCCTGTGGAACACCATTGGTGACAGAGAATGGGCTATATGATGTACCATCAGCAACTGCAGATATAAAACGGTCAGAAAGAAAACTGGAAATCAGAGAACAGAGAGAAGGGGTAAAGCCATAGGCAGGGAGTTTGGCCAACAGAGCCTTGTGCCAGACCCTGTCAAAAGCCTTAGAGATATCAAAGGCGACGACAAAGGAGTCCCCATAGGTCCTCAGAGAAGACGATCATACATGAGTAAGATAGGACAGGAAGTCACCAGTAAATCTTGCCTTGCGAAAGCCGTACTGGTGATCGGACATAAGTGAGTTAGATTAAAGGCGTTTTAATAAATGAGCACTGAGCAGAGTTTCAGAAACTTTAGCAAAAAAAGAGGTTAGGGCGATAGGTCGATAGTTTAAAGGAATAGAGCGGCCACCCTTTTGGGAACAGATTGAACTAGACCATGCTTCCAAGATAAAGGATAGATACAGGTTGTCAGAATGAGGCGAAAAAGACGACAAAGCACGGGAACCAGTTCATCATATATATATATATATATATATATATATATATATATATATATATATATATATATATATATATATATATATATATATTTATATATATATATATTATATATATATATATATATATATATATATATATATATATATATATATATATATAAATATATATATATATATATATATATATATATATATATATATATATATATATATATATATATATATATATATATATATATATATATATATATATATATATATATATATATATATATATATATATATATATATATATATATATATATATATATATATATATTTATATATATATATATATATATATATATATATATATATATATATATATATATATATATATATATATATATATATATATATATATATATATATATATATATATATATATATATATATATATATATATATATATATATATATATATATATATATATATATATATATATATATATATATATATATATATATATATATATATATATATATATATATATATATATATATATATATATATATATATATATATATATATATATATATATATATATATATATATATATATATATATATATATATATATATATATATATATATATATATATATATATATATATATATATATATATATGAATCATTTTTTACCCCGACCGGGACTCGAACCTAGGACTTATGAATACTAAGTCAAGGCGCTACCACTACACCACAGAAGGTTAAAAGGAATCCAACCTTATAGCTTATATCTGCTATACTTAGGAATGAACGCATTCTAACTGAATGCCACTATGTTCATATTACAGATTCCCCAACCTCACTCGTGGCTTCATTTTAGCATTTAATTCAATTCCCAATCTCATTCGGGCCATGAAATTATCAAATAAGCACATTACATATGTGAAAACATGAATCATTTTTTACCCCGACCGGGACTCGAACCTAGGACTTATGAATACTTTGTCAAGGCGCTACCACTACACCACAGAAGGTTAAAAGGAATCCAACCTTATAGCTTATATCTGCTATACTTAGGAATGAATGCATTCTAACTGAATGCCACTATGTTCATATTACAGATTCCCCAACCTCACTCGTGGCTTCATTTTAGCATTTAATTCAATTCCCAATCTCATTCGGGCCACGAAATTATCAAATAAGCACATTACATATGTGAAAACATGAATCATTTTTTACCCCGACCGGGACTCGAACCTAGGACTTATGAATACTAAGTCAAGGCGCTACCACTACACCACAGAAGGTTAAAAGGAATCCAACCTTATAGCTTATATCTGCTATACTTAGGAATGAACGCATTCTAACTGAATGCCACTATGTTCATATTACAGATTCCCCAACCTCACTCGTGGCTTCATTTTAGCATTTAATTCAATTCCCAATCTCATTCGGGCCATGAAATGCTCAAATAAGCACATTGCATATGTGAAAACATGAATCATTTTTTACCCCGACCGGGACTCTAACCTAGGACTTATGAGTCCTAGGTTCGAGTCCCGGTCGGGGTAAAAAATGATTCATGTTTTCACATATGTAATGTGCTTATTTGATAATTTCATGGACCGAATGAGATTGGGAATTGAATTAAATGCTAAAATGAAGCCACGAGTGAGGTTGGGGAATCTGTAATATGAACATAGTGGCATTCAGTTAGAATGCGTTCATTCCTAAGTATAGCAGATATAAGCTATAAGGTTGGATTCCTTTTAACCTTCTGTGGTGTAGTGGTAGAGCCTTGATTAAGTAATCATAAGTCCTAGGTTCGAGTCCCAGTCGGGGTAAAAATGATTCATGTTTTCACATATGTAATGTGCTTATTTGATAATTTCATGGCCCGAATGAGATTGGGAATTGAATTAAATGCTAAAATGAAGCCACGAGTGAGGTTGGGGAATCTGTAATATGAACATAGTGGCATTCAGTTAGAATGCGTTCATTCCTAAGCATAGCAGATATAAGCTATAAGGTTGGATTCCTTTTAACCTTCTGTGGTGTAGTGGTAGCGCCTTGACTTAGTAATCATAAGTCCTAGGTTCGAGTCCCGGTCGGGGTAAAAAATGATTCATGTTTTCACATATGTAATGTGCTTATTTGATATATATATATATATATATATATATATATATATATATATATATATATATATATATATATATATATATATGTATATATTAAATATATATATATATATATATATATATATATATATATATATATATATATATATATATATATATATATATATATATATATATATATATATATATATATATATATATATATATATATATATATATATATATATATATATATATATATATATATATATATATATATATATATGAGTGTATGTGCATGTATTTGTGTGTGAGTGTGTGTGTGCTCGTGTGTATATTTGTGTGTATATATGTGTGTGTGTGTGTGTGTGTGTGTGTGTGTGTGTGTGTGATTACCTAATTGATTACCTAATTGTGTTTACGGGAAAGAGCCCAAAGCTCGTATCTTCCCGTCTCCTGATCGGTTCCATTTTAGACTTAGTGATACTTATCGTACCTGTCCTTAAAACTATGGATTGAGATAGCATTAACTACCTCCTCGCTTAGCGAATTCCAATTATCAACTACTCTTACACTGAAAAAGTATTTCCTTTCATCCTGCAAAGAAGTTTTCTTACGAAGCTTCAAACTATGACCTCTAGTTCTAGAGCCAGCCATATCGAAATATCGATCCCTATCCACTCTATCATAACCATGAAGGAATTTAAAGACTGTCACCATATCCCCCCTTACTCTTCTAGCTTCGAGTGATGGCAAGTCTAATTCCCTCAGCCTCTCATCATAACTGAGATTGCGTATTTCTGGCACCAGTTTCCTGGCATGTCTTTGAACTTTTTCAAGCTTAGCTATGTGCTTTTTCAAGTGCGGATTCCAAAAGGGGGCTGCATATTCGAGTTTTGGCCTCACATAGGTTACATAAATATTTCTGAACATTTCCTTGTCCATGTGCCTGAAGGCTACCCTTACATTTGATAAGAATGCATATGCTGCCCTTACTACGCCATTTATATGTATTTCTGGAGACAAATCTGCCAGTATGTTTACTCCTAAATCTCTCTCATTTTCTGTCTCTTGAAGTTGTACTCCAGCCACCGAGTAGTCAAGCTTGGGCCTTCTTGCACTTGTACCCATTCTCATTACCTTACATTTTGAGGTATTGAATTTCATTAGCCACTTTTCTGACCACTCATGCAGATTATTTAGATCCTCCTGAAGTTCTCTACCATTGTTCTCGTTTTTTACTTTCTTCACAATCTTTGCATCATCTGCAAACATATTCATGAATGAATTTACAGACTCTGGTAGGTCATTTACATATACAAGGAACAAAAGTGGTTCTAAAACTGAACCCTGTGGAACTCCACTACTAACTCTTCTCCATTTAGACACTGAGTGTCTTACTCTAACCCTCTGTTCCCTTCCTTCTAAGTAAGTTTTTATCCATTCCAAGACATTTCCACCTATTCTAGCCATTGATTGCAGCTTCCTAATAAGTCTCCCATGTGGAACAGTGTCAAACGTTTTCTGGAAGTCTAGGAATATGCAATCTGCCCAGCCCTCTCTTTCCTGTAAGATTTGGCTTACCTCATCATAAAATTCTAATAAGTTTGTTACTGTTGATCTACCTTCTCTGAAGCCATGTTGCCTCACTGACAAAAAGTTGAAGGATTCCAAGTGAAGAGAGATATGTTTCCTTAGTAGTTTCTCCATAACTTTGCAAACTATGCTGGTCAAGGAAACTGGTCTATAGTTCAGAGCCGTATCCCTCCTTCCCTTTTTGAAGATAGGTATCACATTTGCTTGTTTCCAGCATCTTGGAATCTCCCCCGACTCCAGTGACTCCTTAAATATGATACTTAGTGCCACTGATATTGTGTTTGTGCATTTTTTAAGCACATGAGGGGATATGTCATCAGGACCTGTAGCTTTATGAACATCTAAATCCATCAGCGCTTTGCATACCTCTGTGGCTGTAAGGTTGATGTTCTCTAATACCGGCCCTTGAGCTTCTATCACTGCAATCTGAGGGGGTGGGGTATTTTCTACTGTAAATACTGACTGAAACTCCTTGTTCAATTCTTTGCAGATCTCTTCGTCCGTCTCAGTGATGCTTCCATCCGCTCTCTTTAGCCTTAAAACTTGTTCTTTTACCTTCAGTTTTCCTCTGATAAAGCTGTGGAAAAGCTTGGGATTTTCTTTGGCCTTCCTGGTGATGTCCCTCTCATAATCTCTCTCTGCCTCTCTCCTTTTACTTAGGTAGTCATTTCTTGCTCTTTTGTAGGTTTGCCAGGCATTTATGTTTTTTCTCCTCCTATACCTTTTCCAGCATTTGTCTCTCCACTCCTTAGCTCTTTTACATGGATTATCGAACCATTTCTCTCTGGCATGAATTACACCTACTTTGGTGACAGGTATGCAGCAATCTACTATCTTCCCATATTTCTCACAAAAGATGTCATACATTTCTTGTACAGATTTGTTGTAAAATAAGGTTCTCCAGTCAATAACTGCAAAAAGCTCATTCATTTTGATGTAATCTCCTTTCCGATAGTTCCTCCTCATGTCCTCAGTGCCTCTACTCTCAGGAAGAATATCTTCAATGATATACTCCATCAACAACACACAGTGGTCACCCTTTCCAATTGGTGGTTCATACTCAATATTTTCAATATCCAACACATTATCTGTGAACGCTAGATCAAGTAGTGATGGCTCATCCCCACCCCTGGCTCTTGTTGGTTCCATTACATGTTGGTGTAGGAAATTCCCTTGTACGCAATCTAGGAATCTTGCCCCAAATGAGTCCTCACCACTGTGTGGGTCAAGATTTATCCAATCTATCTCTTTATGATTAAAGTCTCCCATAATCAATATCCTACATTTTTTCTCCCGTGCCATGTTAACAACTGAGTTTATGACTTCAATAGTACCTATATGACTTTCCTCATACACTTCAAGCCTATTTTGGTTCCTTGGTGGGTTGTATACAACAGTTATTATAATGCTCTCTGACCCAGTATTTATGCGAGCAACAAGAAATTCCCTGAACTCACTTTCTATAGCCAAGTTTATTTCTTCAACTTGAATCCTCTCACTTATGAGCAGTGCTATCCCTCCACCAGTCCTCTCACATCTTTCAACCCTTAGTATTCTGAAGCCCTTAGGAAAAACTGTGACACTGTTTATGTCCTCACTCAACTTAGTCTCTGTAATTGCTACTATAACTGCCTTACTGTTGTGAATCCTATCTTTTAATTCTACTGCCTTACCAGCTAATCCATCAGCATTTGTGTATAACAATCTTAATGAGGCCCCATCCCCTGATCCTCTGTCATTATCTTCTTTATCTCCCCTTTGTCTGGAAGTATTCTGTAACGAAAATTTTTCTTCTCTTCTTCATTTGTGTGTGTGTGTGTGTGTGTGTGTGTGTGTGTGTGTGTGTGTGTGTGTGTGTGTGTGAGAGAGAGAGAGAGAGAGGAGAGGAGAGAGAGAGAGAGAGAGAGAGAGAGAGAGAGAGAGAGAGAGAGAGAGAGAGAGAGAGAGAGAGAGAGAGAGAGAGAGAGAGAGAGAGAGACTTTTTACTCCATATTGGAACAGTTTCTGGTCTAGAATTGATTCATTTTTTTGAGTTCAAGTTTACAGTTGCACTCTGCACTACAAACCTCACACATTGATACTCAGTTAGTCTACCGGACAGTTACTGGTGAAGCATGCGAGGCCTTCTTATTCTAACCAAAGGATTTAAACGAACTGAAAAGGGGATTTTAATCGTACAGCCTTTCTGAAGACTGTAAGGGGTCTTGCGTTTTCTTTTTTCTTCTGCCTTCATTCTCTGTTAGCGATTTTATCCATTTTTCCCTTCATCGTTCCTTACCGTGTTTAATTACGACCTTTCATTCTTTTCTCTTTTCCCTTTTCTTTGCTCTTGTTTATTTTTACTTACGTCTTCCTTCTGCTTCTTTCTTTTTTACATCTTCTCTATTTTCTTTTTTTTTTCTATTCAATTTGCTTAAACTAAGTGTTGTGAAGAAATGTCATACATATATGTCCTTCCTTTTTACCTTTTTCTATCTTCCATCCTTCCATCCTCCTTCATGCTTTTTTTTCTGCATTTAATCAGTGTCCTGATGAAGGTCATTGTGTGTGTGTGTGTGTGTGTGTGTGTGTGTGTGTTTTGGAAAGTGAGTGTTCAGGAGCTTTGGAAGGACGTCATTTCTTCATGGTCGTTCAATCTATAATTATCATTAGCCTCTCCATGACGCCAGTCAGGAACCCACTGGATAATTTCGTGTGGACGGTGAAGGATGATAGGAATAGAAAGGACTTGTTTCTTTGTCACGAGCTCGAATGATGCGCATGCGCCCTATTAATCTCCTCACCTTTATCGACATAAGTCGTTGTTGTTGCCTTCCTTTGTCATACTGAGCAAACACAATCATAAAGATTCACATCGGCTTCTCTGTCAGTTCTATTGATTCATATACATATTCAATGCTGATCCAAAATTCTTTGTCCACAAGTATTACCAAATATTTTTAAGCTATCAAAACACGAGCAAGACGAAAAATTATAAACTACTCTTGGTTGAAGTAATAGTTTGACATTAGCTTGACCACTGCCATCACCCCTCGCTCCTCCTCCTCTGAGCAACTAGCCTTTGAGTTATGACCTTCCATTCAGAATTTTCTTTCCCTCTGACATTGGATCGCTGAAATGGGAGAGGGTTATGTGTTTTTTGGACAAAATTTGTGCTATTTTTTACTAAATTCATCTAAATATATGAGTCAACTACAAAAAAAAAAATGTCATGTAGAAGCATAAATCAAAACTAAGTTGAAGATTTGACAACTTCAAACAATATTCACACTTTCTGGACACTGACATAGATTATCTCCACATGGGTCAATGATTTATGCCAGTGTTTATTGCTGTAATTTGAGATAAAAATTCTCGTGGGATTATGTTTTATTTCTGTTTGGGAGCATAACTTGTAAACTCTACTCATTAGACATAGTTTGACTCTAATGTATAACATAGTAAACATTAGTAAATGTGGCCCGTCTGTGTCTGAAGGCATAATGATTATCCTGTAGGAGCTTCTTCGAAAAAGACGTCGATATCTGGCACCACACTAGCTCATAAGTAATTCAACCAATTCATTTGTATTTTTCTGCAACATTTTTGACGCATGGGTTCTAAAGTTGATGATGGATTATAATCACTTCTCTCTGTATTGTTATTTCAAAGATGCTGGCAATGAATTTAAGAATAAAAAATAGTTTTAATATCTTGGTTTATTTACTCAGTCATCTACACATTTTCATTAACAAACAGAGAAAAGAAGGTGCTAATCTTGTATTCTCTTTGAAACGTAATACAGGGAATAATTGCTCACGCTTGACCATTGAAGGGTATATTGATAAGATAAAAAATGGCTTAGCAATTAAACTCTTTTAAATAAGATCTCAAATATACTATTAGGAGATGAAGTAATCTGTTACTTTAAACCATCCCAGTGAGCAAATCACCTCAGCTCACTGCCGGATTAATAGAGAGGTTAGGTGTCAAGAGGTCAACAAGGCCGTAAAACCGGGCCACATCCATTACATATCTCGAAAAGGCCATTGAAATACAGGGACCCCGCATGAACATGATAAAAGCTGCTGATACTAATAGATGAAGAAGAGAAAGTGATAATCTGCTGTTTTGTGAGAGGACTTCATTCTTACATACTGTACAAAAGAATAATTTAACCTGACTGGCTTCAGAATATTTTCAAGGTCTACCAAAGGATATGTTTTGACGGCTTTGCAAATATAACACTTTTGATAAAGCAAAAAACACCGTTGTCACTCATACTCTGAGTGCAGTAAATACAGTTGGAATATTCAACCCTATATCTCTTAGCAATAAATTTTGATTGACTATTATATCATCATTACCCAAATGTAATAAGTAAATATTATCATGTACGCACTTGTACATCCTACATGTACTTTAGAGTTATATTTATTTAACAAGTTTTTCGTCTCGTCCTTTTCAAATATGTTTTGAGATTTTTGTAGTATCTCACCAGACGAAATAAGTCCACACTGGATTTGAATTTGTAATAATAAATCTGTTACCATTAGCTCAGTTTGGGAAACAGAATTAATAATGGAATATAATACTCTCCCGTCCTGATATAAATAATTTTTTTTCCTAATCTGTCTTAAACTTTATGAATCACATAATCTACAGTGAGCTCACCTTCATCATCAGATACTAATTACCTGTAGATAGTGCTTTAGATGGAAATGTTAGTAGTATAATTTTCGTATTTTCTACATTGTCCTTAAGCTACTGCTTTTTCTTAAATGTTTTCTTGGGTCCAGGGACCAATGGGAGCAAAACTCGTTGCCCATTTCGGCGTCACATTCATTAAAAAGAAAAGATATCGATCGATGAAATGAATGTGTTATGTAACACCATTAGTGGACACACCGTCACAACACTGCTATGAGAATGATTAAGGCTCTAACCGCCTTTTACTCTGTTTTTGTTTTCTCTTCGTCCTAAGTGTGTTTATTTCTTTATAGATTTTTCATTTATTCATTCGTTATTATTTTTATTTTCACCATGACATCCTTCTCGTACACTTCTCATTTAAGTTGCTTGTAAAGAACGTCTTTCTTTCTTTTCAAATGATGATTTAAAAAAAATACTATTTCTGTAGGTACTTCTATAATAGGCCTTTCCACTTTGTCATTTGTATAACAGTGCTAGATTTGGAATATACACATGCGCACGCACATATACGCATGCATACTCAAACGCCCACATGCATATATATATATATATATATATATATATATATATATATATATATATATATATATATATATATATATATATATATATATATATATATATATATATATATATATACATACACACACACACATATACACACATATATATACATACACACACATATATACACACACACACACATATATATATATATATATATATATATATATATATATATATATATATATATATATATATATATATATATATATATATATATATCAAGTTAGGGTATATTAATACAAAGTATATATATATATATATATATATATATATATATATATATATATATATATATATATATATATATATATATATATATATATTTATATTTATATTTATATATATATATATATATATATATATATATATATATATATATATATATATATATATATATATATATATATATATATATATATATATATATATATATATGAATCGTTTTTACCTCGACCGGGACTTGAACCTAGGCCTTATAATTACCAAGCCAAAAAGGAAACAGACCATGTAGCTTAAATATGCTATAGTAGGAATGACCGCATTCTATCTGAATGCCACTATATTACAGCTTCCCCAACGTCACTTGTGGTTTTGTTTTCGCATTTAATTCAGCTCCCAATCTCAATGGGAGTTGAATTAAATGCGGAGACGAAACCACCAGTGAGGTTGGGGAAACTTTAATATGAACATAGTGGCATTTAGATAGAATGCGTTCATTCCTACTATAGCAGATATAAGCTATAAGGTCTGTTTCCTTTTAACCTTGTGTGGTATAGTTGGTAGCGCCTTGGCTTAGTAATTATAAGTCCTAGGTTCAAGTCCCGGTCGGGGTAAAAATGATTCATGTTTTCACATATACAATTTGCCTATTTGGTTTTATATATATATATATATATATATATATATATATATATATATATATATATATATATATATATATATATATATATATATATATATACATATACATTTATATATATATATATATATATATATTATATATATATATATATATATATATATATAATATATATATATATATATATATATATATATATATATATATATATATATATATATATATAGTTGTATAAATATGTAGGCAAGCACACATACACGCACACACGCACACGAGCATATATATATATATATATATATATATATATATATATATATATATATATATATATATATATATATATATATATATATATATATATATATGAATCATATGTCCTAGGTTCAAGTCCCGGTCGGGGTAAAAAAAAAAAAATTATGTTTTCGCATATGTAATGTGCTTATATATATATATATATATATATATATATATATATATATATATATATATATATATATATATATATATATATATATATATATATATATATATGTGTGTGTGTGTGTGTGTGTGTGTGTGTGTGTGTGTGTGTGTGTGTATGTGCGTGCAAATAAGCATATATATATATATATATATATATATATATATATATATATATATATATATATATATATATATATATATATATATATATATACATACATACATACATACATACATATATATATATATATATATATATATATATATATATATATATATATATATATATATATATATATATATATATATATATATGAATCATTTTTTACCCCGACCGGGACTCGAACCTAGGACTTATGATTACTAAGTCAAGGCGCTACCACTACACCACAGAAGGTTAAAAGGAACCCAACCTTATAGCTTATATCTGCTATACTTAGGAATGAACGCATTCTAACTGAATGCCACTATGTTCATATTACAGATTCCCCAACCTCACTCGTGGCTTCATTTTAGCATTTAATTCAATTCCCAATCTCATTCGGGCCATGAAATACAAATAAGCACATTACATATGTGAAAACATGAATCATTTTTTACCCCGACCGGGACTCGAACCTAGGACTTATAATTACTAAGTCAAGGCGCTACCACTACACCACAGAAGGTTAAAAGGAACCCAACCTTATAGCTTATATCTGCTATACTTAGGAATGAACGCATTCTAACTGAATGCCACTATGTTCATATTGCAGATTCCCCAACCTCACTCGTGGCTTCATTTTAGCATTTAATTCAATTCCCAATCTCATTCGGGCCATGAAATACAAATAAGCACATTACATATGTGAAAACATGAATCATTTTTTACCCCGACCGGGACTCGAACCTAGGACTTATGATTACTAAGTCAAGGCGCTACCACTACACCACAGAATGCTAAAATGAAGCCACGAGTGAGGTTGGGGAATCTGTAATATGAACATAGTGGCATTCAGTTAGAATGCGTTCATTCCTAAGTATAGCAGATATAAGCTATAAGGCTGGGTTCCTTTTAACCTTCTGTGGTGTAGTGGTAGCGCCTTGACTTAGTAATCATAAGTCCTAGGTTCGAGTCCCGGTCGGGGTAAAAAATGATTCATGTTTTCACATATGTAATGTGCTTATTTGTATTTCATGGCCCGAATGAGATTGGGAATTGAATTAAATGCTAAAATGAAGCCACGAGTGAGGTTGGGGAATCTGTAATATGAACATAGTGGCATTCAGTTAGAATGCGTTCATTCCTAAGTATAGCAGATATAAGCTATAAGGTTGGGTTCCTTTTAACCTTCTGTGGTGTAGTTGTAGCGCCTTGACTTAGTAATCATAATTCCTAGGTTCGAGTCCCGCTCGGGGTAAAAAATGATTCATGTTTTCACATATGTAATGTGCTTATTTGTATATATATATATATATATATATATATATATATATATATATATATATATATATATATATATATTTTTTTTTTTTTTTATGAGTGTGACACCAGGACAGAAAAAAATTGCCCTCACCAATAAAGGCCCAGGCACGAGAAAAAACGAAGGCGAAGGAAAAGAAAAGGTTAAGGACAAGGCAGAGATGAGGTACTATCACACAAGCGAAAACGACAGACAGAAAAAAAACAGTCAAAATAAAGAGGATCCAGAGATTTGGAGGACAAGACAATGAAATGATGATAGATCTGCTTTTTGAAGGATGATGGGTCAAAAGAATTAGGAAAGACAGAAGGAGGAAGAGAGTTCCAGAGTCCGGGGGTAGATGGGAAGAAGCAGTCGTTGCACCGAGCAATCCGCCTGCTACAAATGTCCACACAGTACCTGTGAGATGAGTCCGCTTGGCGAGTGTTATGCGGCCTCGGCAGTGGGGAAGGGATGCAACTCACCAACTCATCAGAGCAGCGATGGCAGTAGTAGCGATAGAAAAGAGAAAGGGAAGATACATGACGGCGAAAAGAGAGAGAAGCCAGATTAGAAGTAAGAGAAATATCATTAATGAGTCTGACTGCCTTAGATTCAACCCTATCAAGGAGATAACTATAAGAAGAAGCCCCCTCAGATGTGTGAGAAGTATTCTAAGAAGGAAAGGATAAGACCTTTATAAATTTTAAGTAACTGTAAAGAGGAAAATGATGACGAAAACTAAACAAAACCCCCAATTTTTTGGATGAATATTAAGGAATTTGGATTATATGATTCCTCCAAGACAATTTAGAGGCTATATGGATTCCTAATATATTGAGAGAATTAAGAGGGTAACTTTCGATAATTTCGAAGATAATAGGGCTATCAGGAGAAGAAGATAAAAAGATAGCCAGAAACTGTCTTGGAGGCATTGAATTTAACTAAATTTTGAGTGCCCCACTCAGATACCCTCTGCAAATCAGAGTTGAGAGTAGAAGAGAGAGAGAGAGAGAGAGAGAGAGAGAGAGAGAGAGAGAGAGAGAGAGAGAGAGAGAGAGAGAGAGAGAGAGAGAGAGAGAGAGAGAGAGAGAGAGAGAAGAAAATATATATATATATATATATATATATATATATATATATATATATATATATATATATATATATATATATATATATATTATATATATATATATATATATATATATATATATATATATATATATATATATATATATATATATATATATATATATATATATATATATATATATATATAGAGAGTTATATATACATGTATACATATATATATATATATATATATATATATATATATATATATATATATATATATATATATATATATATATATATATATATATATATATATATATATAATCAAATAAGCACATTACATATGTGAAAACATGAATCATTATTTACCCCGAGCGGGACTCGAACCTAGGACTTATGATTACTAAGTCAAGGCGCTACCACTACACCACAGAAGGTTAAAAGGAATCCAACCTTATAGCATATATCTGCTATACTTAGGAATGAACGCATTCTAACTGAATGCCACTATGTTCATATTACAGATTCCCCAACCTCACTCGTGGCTTCATTTTAGCATTTAATTCAAATCCCAATCTCATTTGGGCCATGAAATTATCAAATAAGCACATTACGGGGTAAAAAATGATTAATGTTTTCACATATGTAATGTGCTTATTTGATAATTTCATGGCCCAAATGAGATTGGGATTTGAATTAAATGCTAAAATGAAGCCACGAGTGAGGTTGGGGAATCTGTAATATGAACATAGTGGCATTCAGTTAGAATGCGTTCATTCCTAAGTATAGCAGATATAAGCTATAAGGTTGGATTCATTTTAACCTTCCGTGGTGTAGTGGTAGCGCCTTGACTTAGTAATCATAAGTCCTAGGTTCGAGTCCCGGTCTGGGTAAAAAATTATTCATGTTTTCACATATGTAATGTGCTTATTTGATAATTTCATGGCCCAAATGAGATTGGGATTTGAATTAAATGCTAAAATGAAGCCACGAGTGAGGTTGGGGAATCTGTAATATGAACATAGTGGCATTCAGTTAGAATGCGTTCATTCCTAAGTATAGCAGATATAAGCTACAAGGTTGGATTCCTTTTAACCTTCTGTGGTGTAGTGGTAGCGCCTTGAGTTAGTAATCATAAGTCCTAGGTTCGAGTCCCGGTCGGGGTAAAAAAAATTATTCATGTTTTCACATATGTAATGTGCTTATTTGATAATTTCATGGCCTAAATGAGATTGGGATTTGAATTAAATGCTAAAATGAAGCCACGAGTGAGGTTGGGGGCTCTCCTTTCTCCATCCATCCATCCAAACCTAGGCCTCCCTCTAGCATTTCTCCCATCAACTCTCGCATTCATCACCTTTTTCAGCAGCCTTTCATCATCCATCCTTTCCACATGGCCAAACCATCTCAGAATATTCATATCTACTCTGGCTGCAATTTCTCTCCTCACACCCGTTTTTGCTCTCACCACTTCATTCCTAACCCTATCCAATCGAGATACACCAATCATACTCCTCAGGCATTTTATCTCAAACACATTTAGTTTCTGTCTCTCACTTACTTTCATACCCCATAACTCTGATCCATACATCACAGTTGGCACAACCACTTTCTCATACAAAACTTTCTTAACATTCATTTCCAACCCTCTATTCTTCGTCACTCCTTTCAATGCACCCAACACTTTACATCCTTCATTCACTCTGTGACACACATCTGCTTCCACTCCACCATTTGCAGCTATAACCGAGCCTAAATACTTAAACTGATTAACCTCCTCAAGTGTCTCTCCATTCAACATAACATTCAATCCAGCGCCATCCTCATTTCTTGTACACCTCATAACCTTACTCTTTCCCACATTCACTCGCAGCTTCCTTCTCTCACGCACCATTCCAAATTCTGACACTAACTGACACAGCTTTTCCTCCGAATCTGCCACCACCACAGTATCATCTGCAAACAGCAACTGATTTAGCTCCGACTCGTTATCATCCCCATCTACCATTCTCAAACCTCGACCACGCACTCGCTCATTCACCTCTCTTACAACTCCATCAATATACAAATTGAACAGCCATGGTGACATCACACATCCCTATCTCAGTCCCACACTCACTGGAAACCACTCACTCACTTCATTCCCTACCCTAACACTAGCTCTGCTACCCTCATACAAACTCTTCACTGCATGCAACAATTTACCATTGATTCCATATTATCTCAAAACATTCCACATAGCCTCTCTATCAACTCTATCATATGCTTTCTCCAGATCCAAAAATACAAAATACACATCCTTACCCTTTGCTAAATATTTCTCACATAACTGCCTAACTATAAAAATCTGATCTATACAACCTCTAGCTCTCCTAAAACCACTCTGCACTTCCGCGATCACATATTCTGTCTTATCCCTAATCCTATTAACCAGTATCCTACCATACACTTTTCCTACCACACTCAACAAACTTATACCCCTAAAATTACTGCATTCATACATATCTCCCTTACCTTTGTATAGGGGCACTATACAGGCAATCACCCAATCCACTGGCACCAATGACAACATAAAGCATATATTAATCACTCTCACTAACCATTCCAATGCAGTCACACCCCCTTCTTTCAACATCTCCGCTCTCACACCATCCATTCCAGGTGCTTTACCTGTTTTCGCTTCATACAATGCCCTTTTCACCTCCTCTCTTGTAATCTCTCTCTCATTTTTTTCTCCCATTACAGGCCCTTGAACCCCTCCCACTGCCACTATAGCTGCCTCTCTATCTTCCTCAACATTCAGCAAGAACTCAAAATATTCTGCCCATCTTTTCCTTGCATCGTTCCCTCTTAACATCTGTCCATTCGCATCTTTCATTGTCTCTTCCATCCTCGATCCACCCTTCCTTGCTCTCTTCACTTCTTTCCAAAACTTCTTTTTATTCTCCTCATATGACCTACTAAAATCCTGTCCCCACCTAACATTTGCCAACCTCTTCTCTTCCTCTACCTTCCGCTTGGTTTCCACATTTTTTTCCCTATTTCTTTCATACCTCTCCCTACTTTTACACTGCAGCCATTCCTCAAAAGCCCTCTTTTTCTCTTCCACCTTCATTTTCACCCCTTCATTCCACCACTCACTGCCCCTCCTCATGCCACCTCCAACAAACCTCTTTCCACACACATCACTTGCATGTCCCACAAAACATTCTTTCATCAACCCCCATTCCTCCCCTAACTCCCCAACTTCTCTTTCTTTCACCCTTTCATATGCCACTCTCATCCTGTCCTGATATTCCTGTCTCTTCTCTGGCTTTTTCAACTCTTCCACCTTCACTATTTCCCTTCTACATCCCCCCACACTATTTCCCCACTCTTTTGCTACTACCACTTTTGCTTCAACCAAAAAAATGATCAGACATCCCAGCAACCACACCCCTGAATGCATGTACATCTTTCACTCTACCAATCATGCTCTTTGCTACCAACACATAATCCATCAATGCTCTTTCTTTCACTCTTCCATTTGCCACTCTCATCCATGTATACTTATTTATTAACTTCTTCTTAAATAAACTATTACCTATCACCAACTCTTGCTCCACACACATATCTAACAGTCTCTCGACACTCTCATTCCCACCTGGTACCCCATACTTTCCTACAACACTTTCTATCCCTCCATCACCCACTCTGGCATTCAAGTCACCCAACACAACTACATAGTTCCTTCTACTCAGACCATCCACACATCTAGTTAACTCATTCCAGAATTCATCCCGCTCTTCCTCACTTCTCTCACATCCTGGCCCATACGCACTAACAAAAGCCCAACATTCCCTTCCTATCCTAGCCCTTACCCACATCAGCCTAGATGACACTTCTTTCCATTCCACTACCTGATTTACCATCCATTCACTCAGCAATAATGCCACACCTTCTCTCGCTCTCCCCCTTTCAACCCCAGACACCCTACCAGTCACATCACCAAATGCCACTTCTCCTTTTCCTTTCATCTTCGTCTCACACAATGCCAATACATCCATCCTCCTCTTACCAAACATATGTCCAATCTCACATCTTTTGCTCTCTATCGTACTAACAACCACGCACATTTAGACACCCCAAAACTAGAGTTTGGGGAAAAGTTACTCTCCCCTCTACTCCCCTTCTTCTTTGACGTCTCGCAGGAGGTTGATACAAAGGGGGGGATTCCTAGTTCCCCCGCCCCGTCCACTTTTAGTCGCCTTTTACGACACGCAGGGAATACGGTGAGGCTATTCTTATATATATTCTATATATATATATATATATATATATATATATATATATATATATATATATATATATGTAAATATATATATGTATATATATATATATATATATATATATATATATATATATATATATATATATATATATATATATATATATATATATATATATATATATATATATATATATATATATATATATATATATATATATATATATATATATATATATATATATATATATATATATATATATATATATATATATATATATATATATATATATATATATATATATATATATATATATATATATATATATATATATATATATATATATATTTATATATATATATATATATATATATATATATATATATATATATATATATATATATATATATATGTATATATATATATATATATATATATATATATATATATATATATATATATATATATATATATATATATATATATATATATATATATATATATATATATATATATATATATATATATATATATATATATATATATATGTATATATATGCATATATATATATATATATATATATATATATATATATATATATATATATATATATATATATATATATATATATATATATATATATATATATATATATATAAATATATATATATATATATATATATATATATATATATATATATATATATATATATATATATATATATATATATATATATATATATATATATATATATATATATATATATATATATATATATATATATATATATATATATATATATATATATATATATATATATATATATATATATATATATATATATATATATATATATATATATATATATATATATATATATATATATATATATATATATATATATATATATATATATATATATATATATATATATATATATATATATATATATATATATATATATATATATATATGGATATATATATATATATATATATATATATATATATATATATATATATATATATATATATATATATATATATATATATATATATATATATATATATATATATATGTACATATATATATATATATATATATATATATATATATATATATATATATATATATATATATATATATATATATATATATATATATATATATATATATACATATATATATATATATATATATATATATATATATATATATATATATATATATATATATATATATATATATATATATATATATATATATATATATATATATATATATATATATATATATATATATATATATATATATATATATATATATATATATGAATCATATTTTACCCCGACCGGGACTCGAACCTAGGACTTATGATTACTAAGTTAAGGCGCTACCACTACACCACAGAAGGTATAAAAGGAATCCAACCTTATAGCTTATATCTGCTATACTTAGGAATGAACGCATTCTAACTGAATGCCACTATGTTCATATTACAGATTCCCCAACCTCACTCGTGGCTTCATTTTAGCATTTAATTCAATTCCCAATCTCATTCGGGCCATGAAATAATCAAATAAGCACATTACATATGTGAAAACATGAATCATATTTTACCCCGACCGGGACTCGAACCTAGGACTTATGATTACTAAGTTAAGGCGCTACCACTACACCACAGAAGGTATAAAAGGAATCCAACCTTATAGCTTATATCTGCTATACTTAGGAATGAACGCATTCTAACTGAATTCCACTATGTTCATATTACAGATTCCCCAACCTCACTCGTGGCTTCATTTTAGCATTTAATTCAATTCCCAATCTCATTCGGGCCATGAAATAATCAAATAAGCACATTACATATGTGAAAACATGAATCATATTTTACCCCGACCGGGACTCGAACCTAGGACTTATGATTACTAAGTTAAGGCGCTACCACTACACCACAGAAGGTATAAAAGGAATCCAACCTTATAGCTTATATCTGCTATACTTAGGAATGAACGCATTCTAACTGAATGCCACTATGTTCATATTACAGATTCCCCAACCTCACTCGTGGCTTCATTTTAGCATTTAATTCAATTCCCAATCTCATTCGGGCCATGAAATAATCAAATAAGCACATTACATATGTGAAAACATGAATCATATTTTACCCCGACCGGGACTCGAACCTAGGACTTATGATTACTAAGTTAAGGCGCTACCACTACACCACAGAAGGTATAAAAGGAATCCAACCTTATAGCTTATATCTGCTATACTTAGGAATGAACGCATTCTAACTGAATGCCACTATGTTCATATTACAGATTCCCCAACCTCACTCGTGGCTTCATTTTAGCATTTAATTCAATTCCCAATCTCATTCGGGCCATGAAATAATCAAATAAGCACATTACATATGTGAAAACATGAATCATATTTTACCCCGACCGGGACTCGAACCTAGGACTTATGATTACTAAGTTAAGGCGCTACCACTACACCACAGAAGGTATAAAAGGAATCCAACCTTATAGCTTATATCTGCTATACTTAGGAATGAACGCATTCTAAGCATAGCAGATATAAGCTATAAGGTTGGATTCCTTTTATACCTTCTGTGGTGTAGTGGTAGCGCCTTAACTTAGT
>JAXCGZ010015143.1:97500-107500 GCA_037179515.1 Halocaridina rubra
TTATTATTACTATTATTATTATTATTATTATTATTATTATTATTATTATTATTATTATTATTATTATTATTATTCATTATTATTATTATTATTACTATCATTATTATTACTATCATTATTATTACTATTATTATTATTATTATTATTATTATTATTATTATTATTATTATTATTATTATTATTATTATTATTTTTATTATTATTATTATTATTATCTATTATTATTATTATTATTATTATTATTATTATTATTATTATTATTATTATTATTATTATCATTATTATTATCATTATTAATATTATTATTATTATTATTATTATATTATTATTATTATTATTATTATTATTATATATATATATATATATATATATATATATATATATATATATATATATATATATATATATATATATATATATATATATATATATATATATATATATATATATATATATATATATATATATATATATATATATATGAATGCTTGTATATGATACATATCACACTATATTTCGAATCATTGATGCTTAAGTCTGTTTTTTCATTCTTTATGTGTGACAACTTTGGTTCGAAATATAAAAAGTTGGAAATAGAAATATTAAAATTCCAGTATTTCTTTCCTTTCGTGTGTGCTTATGATTCTTGTTTTGACCTTGGAACTAAAATAAAGCTGTGCCAAACTTACAACAGTAGAAATGGCGCAATGCTCTTTGCTGTATTATCACAAAATTGGTGCCAATATATTTAATTGTTGCGTTTGTTCTATAGACTGATTAGAGTTCATAAGTGTTCGTATAATTGATGTTTATATACTTTTGAAATAATGAGCTCAATGCAAACATATTTAGAATGTTTTAGTTACATCACATTGCAATACAAAATTATACTAAAAAAATAAGCAAACATTAGGATTAAATACAGTCTCGCTGATTTTATATAGTATTATTCTAAATGTATTTTAAATAGTGACATTGTCAATACAGCTTTCAGGGTATATGCAAAAGTAAAAAGAAAAACTCTGCATATTCCGTAAATGACATATGTATTATTTTCATTTATGCTCTCGTAGCTATTCGGTGTTTTGCTTTAAAAGTCTGTTTTGGTAACCAGTCGTTTATTCTCCATGACTGTTGTGGCTCTGTGACTAATCCAGCAGAAGTTCGCCATCGCTATGAGATCAAATAATAATACAAATAATAATATTTATGAGATCTCACTCAGGCCTTTACTGACTGCTCAAAAATGTTGGGGCAAAAATTGCAATTGCTAATCCAATTAGTGAAGTCCGAAGCTCTTGCATCAATCTAACTTCTTAATCTTAACTGGCAAATTTCTCACAAATTCTAAGTAATCTGACTTCTTATTTTTGTTTTTATTTCTTTTAAATGATACGAAGGCCTTTTAACCCTGGTTGTTCATCATATCATCCAACTTTTCGTTGGAAATAAGTTTTGTGGTATCAGGGCTAGTAAATACCTCTTTTAATTTAGCTTCGGACATCCAAGAGCAATTGACCTAAATATAATAAATAGGCGCCATCTTTAGATTGATCGCTGAGAGTTTGCTTCAATGATCTAAGCTTAGTATAAAGCGGGGGCAATAGTTCTTTATCTGAACACTCCAGACTAGATATAGTGATATTTTAAGCATCAAGCTGTATAATATGCCTCTCTTTATTTATTTGGTCATCTCATCTGAACCCATTGTAAAGCCTTAGCTCTGCTATTACATGCGTAGAGAAAACATAAGAATATTGTATATCCTGATTGCCACACTACATATGAGCCAGCAATATTCATTGTGGTAATTTTGCTTTCCAAGAAAATTTGCCTAGTTCAAGCATGCTAACCAAATGCGCAGAATGAGCTAGAGGCTCTGACACACATTTATTATTATCGTTATAAATGAGTAACCATTTCAGGTTTCTTACAGATAAAGCTATAAATACTCTGCTTTCTTATTCAGTCTAGTCTGCCAAGCTCTGCACTAAACCAATTAATCATTTGTTATGAAGTAAGAATCCATCTCTCTTGAAATGTGGTATAAACTAAGTTTTCTTTAATTTCTCTATATGGCTGTTAAGCCTGGATGTAATAAGGTTTCGTATTTTAATACTGACTCCGAGAGCTCTGCAGTATCTATGGGAGACCAAAGGTCTCTTATTAAACCTTGAACTTCAAACCGAGAGAATGACGACATGGCTCATGGCTTGAACGCGGAAGAACAAGTATTACGGTGACTTGCTGCAGCTGTTTCTTCCTCTGGTAAAGGTCTCATTGCTAATGATAGATTAGGACAAACAGACTCTTTGGCCTCTTTATATCGTATCTCTGAATGTTGCTAGAACAAAATTATAACTTGCTCATATGATTTTTGGTTCTGTCATATCATCGTTATACCAAAAAGGAGAAATTCTTCTCCTTTTCCTTTTGTTCATTGTCTTAGTTTCTCTACACAAACGAAGCAAGTTCTGTGAAAAGCCCACTTGACATGCTTTAAAAAAAAAAAAAATATGTCGTTCTCAATGTTTTTTCACGGCACAGTTTCCATATTATATGTCAAAATAGCATTTTGATAAATCTGTAAAAACATGCATTAATATAGCTACATTTTCCATATAATACTGTAAGGACTGCATTGATAAGAAAAGTACTTCACCGAAAGAAATTTGCAAGCACACTGGTTAACTAACTGAGATACACTGAGATATATTTGTTCCACCCCATTAAAGAGTATCAAGGTTAGATGAAACCTAACAGGCCTAGACATATCCACCTGTTTAACATACTGCTTCCTATTTTTACGACTCATGACTCTGTTTTGTATGCTAGCTTATTGAAAAAAATAAATATCATTAAAAATATAACTTTTAATATTTGCAAATACAAAGTTTAAAATAAACTCACGAAGAATATTTGGTGATGATGCAAAAAGTAAATTTGAATTTCAGCACCAAATAATATAAAATGAAAAGCACCTAAAATCATGAATAAAATCTTGTTTAGTGTTCTCCTGTGAACTTAATGAAACTTCAGATAGCAGATTTGCGATGCCTAACATGCAGTTGCTTCACCAAGAGTTTCAGAGTAAACTATTTTCTAAATTACTGTTGCTTTTATATGTGTTAAGCTTCCTGTCTTCTTCAATGTGTTTTATTTCAACATTTTGATTTATTCTTAACAATGAATTCATTTGTGGTTATATTAAAGAGTGTTCGTGTCATTCTAAAATTGGGAAAGTTGTTATTACGCAGTTCTTTCTTCTGTATTCTGCAAGTCCCCCCCTCCCCCTTTTTTTAAGCAATTCATGATGAAAGTGGGAGCAAGTGGTATAATATTAATTACTATTTCTATCAGCATATTTAACTGACCATCTGTATTTACTTTTCTCTCGGATTATCCTTGAAAAGCATTTCAGGAACCAGTGACCCATTCTTTCTACTTTACAGTCTTTTGTTTTTAATACTTATCATTACTACTTTATTATTTTTTTTATGTTTATCCTGATAGAAAAATAAAACATTAGAATACCACTATTTGTAACACTGGCTTTGTAATAACCTCGGAAGTAAAAATAGAGAAATAATTTTAGCTGCTTCTTTACTATAATCCCAGTTGTTAAGCCTTCACTTACACCCTCTTCCTTGGAATTACGACCCACCTACTGCCTCTCTAACACGCAACCTGTCAAGGAAGTAGTCAATACGAAGGGATTTCTCTTGTAATAGAACTCCCTTGGTACACACACAGAGGCTTACTCGTAGGTAGCAACCCTGTTATAAATTGGAGATGATGCCGATACTCTTTTGTATGCTAGTGTTCAAGATGAACACTTGTTGTTTTGAATATCTGAAAATTTTAGATTGTCAAATGAGATAATTTTGATATTTAATTTCATTATGTTTATCTGTATGCTTGCCTGTAATTAAATGAGTTCATCTTGCGGTTATATATTTGATTTTTTAACGTGTGTTTTATATTGTATGTTTTGTTTACTTATTCTCTCTCTTCCTCATTCTCTCTCTCTCTCTCTCTCTCTCTCATTCAAACAGTGTTGTATATGTAGTCGCTTACACATTAAGAGGATAATAACTCATATAAAATATAAGGATATATATTTAGTCCGTTATCTGTATGAGGGAATTGCCGAAGGGTCAGTGTCATTCATAAATGTTCTCGGGGTCCGAGCGTTTGTTGGTGTGTGCAGAGCAGCCCCCATCCCATTCCGGACGTCAAATCTCTCTAACAACATGAAAGTTTGTGCGTGCGTTGTCATGTGCGAAAAATACTGTCGGCCAAAGGAGTATGGAGTTTTTTTTTTTAATGAGTGTGACACCAGGACGGCCGAGGGAAATTGTCTTCATCGGGCCTGGACACAAAGAAGAAAAGCAAAGAGAGAGAGAGAGGAGAGAGAGAGAGAGAGAGAGAGAGAGAGAGAGAGAGAGAGAGAGAGAGAGAGAGAGAGAGAGAGAGAGAGAGAGAGAGTGTTGTGACTTGCCACATGTGAAGGGATAATAAGAGATATATAACGAATTTGCATGAATATTCTGTGCAGATATAGGCATAAAATGGATCCGTAACCGAAGGAAGATATAACATCGAGCTGTCCAGGGCAGTCCTATTTAAGTCTAAAAGACCTTAAGCTGAAGCATCGCAACGGGCGGTTGGTGCCATGAGTCAACCTGCTAAATGTGATATTTGTTTACCTCTGAAGAATTTGTTTCACTGATTTAGTCAGTTTTATTGACATCAAATGGTCCCTTATATAATAAGGATTTGTGTCATTTGTCATAGTGTTGTTGAGACGAGAAGGAATTGTGTCCAATGATTCAAGCAAAGTTGGGCTGAAACTTGAAGATCGTCTCCAGTTAATCTTCGTCTTCAGTTGTGCTGGAAGTTGGTGCCTCTTGTGAGTTTGGCAAGGCTAATTTCACAGTGGTACCCTTCCAAAGTGTAACAGTGGTATCACCAGCGATCCCAAAGACAAAAAGATAATCAGTACGACGGAAATTGCAATAAACAATTCACCTGTCTTTATGCCAGTCATATTTGCTGGAAATTCTCATGCAATATTATGTTGGAATAAAAACTTTGATTCCTTTAATATCCTCCAGAAGTGCCTAACAGCTAATAGTAGTTTAGTTGGTGTTATGTATCAGTAATAAAATACTGTACTTTTTCATGATTATAAGAAACTGTATATTATTGGGAATATTAAGGATATGGATCAATAGTTTTACACATTGTCTCAATAAGTATTTTCAAGCAAAGGAATAACATGAAGAAGTTTCCTCGAATCGTGTTGTCTGTTTTTGGAAATACCATGACACAAACACATGTATGTATGTATGTATGTATGTATATTTGTATGTATGTATGTATGTATGTATGTATGTATGTATGTATGTATGTATGTATGTATGTATGTATGTATGTATGTATGTATGTAGTGTGTGTGTGTGTGTGTGTGTGTGTGTGTGTGTGTGTGTGTGTGTGTGTGTGTGTGTGTGTGTGTGTGTGTGTGTGTGTGTGTGTGTGTGTGTGTGTGTGTGTGTGTGTGTGTGTGTGTGTGTGTGTGTGTGTGTGTGTGTGCTTATGTAGTGAAACTTCAAATCTTCCCTAAAGTAATCTTGAAAAAATTCGAAGTACTTTTCGAACTTCTGTAAAGCAAACTTTTTATTTCAATCAGGTATAATCACCAATTTCACCTGCTCAGTTTATAGGTGTTAGGGAATGAGTTAACATCTATCTCATGAGCTTTATACCATGTTCATATGGAGGAATTTATCTGCATGCTGAGGAACTCATTAAGTTTTATAAATGTATGTACATTTGCTCTCATGAGCTGTGTACTATAAGTCCTTCTCCAGTATCCCACATACATGATATTGTAGTTTCTGTTACATTTATTAAAATACAAACAAACAAATAAACGTCAAAAAGCAATATTCCTGATGAAGACTGCATGCAATTGGTCATTTCTCAATATATATTTCATTACCAAGACGATTGTTCACATAATTATTGGGGAGAGCATAAGCTATTTTGTAATAAGGTAGTAAGTGTTTCTTTTTTTGTAAATTCCATTCTAAGGGCTTCACAAAGAAATACTCAGAATATACAGTAAATTAATTCAATCTTTTTAAGGAACAGGCATTTTTAAGTGAAAATAAAGGTTATGCTATTAAATGAACTCTTACTGAAAAGCTGATAATCCAAAAGAGGAAATAAAGGTCTCTGCACTTGGATTCTCTTTCAACAATATCTGCAGATTTGTAAGAAGCACTGGGCATATTTGACTTTGGTCGGGAGGCACGCATGATTGAACTTAATTTTTAGGCTGATTTTGATCGTCTTAATCATGAGGCTTTCATTTATGAAATAAGTAAGATGGTTGTGGGTGGAACTTTTCTTTGTATAATTGCGTAATTTTTAAGTAATAGGACTCGCAGGGTGGTGGTATAGTAACGTGATCTCAGGTGTCCCTTAGGGCAGTGTTCTTGGCCTCTTAATTTCAATCCTGTACTCACTCACACGTGAGGATAGGTTTGGAAATCAAACCTGTTGTCTATGCTGATGGTACTACCTTAACTGCTGTTTGTCCATCCCCGAATATGAGACTAGCAGTTGTTGAGTCTCTGAATAGATACCTGGCCAATATTTATGCTTGGTGCAAGATATGAGGCATAAAATGATGTAATATTGCAACACAAAATATGACAATAAGCAGCTCCAGAACTCCTGATTATCCATAGGTTAATCTCTTTTCTTGATAGTATTCCTTTAAGTTTATGTAATCTGTTCAAGACTCAGGGTGTAATTTCTTATAGTAAGTTGACTCTCAAACAATATATTCGCTATATATCATCCTCAGTTGCATAAAGAATTGCTATCTTGAAGTCTTTTAAGACATTTGAAGCCAGCCAGTTATGATGAAATGCCTTAATTCTTTTACACTTCCTTATTCGAAGTATTATTCCCCAACTTAATCGTCGCCTGTAGCGTCTCATCTCAGATTATGGCATGAAAACTTGTTTCCATTCAACTATCTTATTCCCGAATTGAGCAACGACTTTTGACATATACGCTCCACCAGCTCGATTGGCATATTGAATACGATTTTTTAAAAGGTTGATCACGCCTCGCATTGGGCTCTACCTGCCTTATTTCGTCCGACACGCATTACCAGGAATGCAACCAATGCCATTTGTTGATAATTTTCCTTTGTTACATATAATACAAATTAGCATTCAGGATGTGTTATTCCAAATACCAATGGGAAGTGGAATGAATTGCCTTGCCATGCTGTTAAGACATTGGCTCTTCAAAAGTTTACGCTAGGCACAAAGAAGCTCTTATTAAGTAGACTTTAATGCTGAACTTCTAGAATGCTAGTGGAAGGAGAGGCAAGTATTGCAAAATTGAGTTATTCCATTTATTCTAATCTAATCTTTCCAGTATTCTCTTTTTCCATTTCTTCACCTCGTGGCATCCGCTACTGAAACCATCTGATTTACAGTCTTGGACTTCTTTTTATTTGCCTTATCAATAATATAATAATAATAATAATAATGATAATAATAATAATAATAATGATAATAATAATAATAATAATAATAATAATAATAATAATAATAATAATAATAATAATAATAATATAATAATAATAATAATAATAATAATAATAATAATAATAAGAATAATAATAATAATAATAATGATAATAATAATTATAATAAATTAATGAATTCTTTATGTTAGCATTTCACTCCAATTGCAGTCTGTGTATATTAATTTTCATTCCTTTTCTGCAACTCTTCCAATGTCTTCTTAGTTATGGTTTTGCTATTCCATAGACTAGTAATGAGGTGTCTTCAATATCTTCAAGAAACTTTCTGATTAATTTTCACCGTCTTGTAATCGATTATTTTCATTATTGTTTCTCGCTAGCAAGAAGTGTTACATTAATAATCACTAAAGGAATGAATATTGTTTTTACAACTTTTCTCCCTTGCATTACGTTAGAAAATATCTTTATGATTATTTTATGGGGTAAATCTCCATTTATATTGGTCGGCCTGCGAGAATACCACTACATATGTTTTATTTGTATAACAAAAGTTTCAACAATGTTCATTTTAATATATTCAACCATTGGAGGCTTCTTATGCAGTCTAGATTTTGCTTGCATAGCACTAGATAACAGAGATGCTTTTGGATAAAATAGGCCTCATGGGTGTATACGTGACATAAGAATGATTTACCACAATATTACGCATGAAATAAATGTCATGGACATTTTCAATAATTGTCAGCAAAGGGATTATTTATTTTTCCCAACACACAATATATAATTTTTACCCAGTCACTATCTTTGCTAATGCAATCATGAACTCATTGTTGCGACAGAATCCATCATATACGCTTCGATTTCCTTCTGATTGATTGTCCTTTAAAAACTGAAGTATTGGACGATAATTTGAAAATGACTGTAGACTATCAGACGATGTGATTCACAACTGTATGATTTCGAGATAAGGAGTAACTACTTTTCACAAGTTCTGTAGGAGGGAAGATGATGATGTTCTGTGATTGCACAAGCAGGCTGAACACGTAAAAGTTGGGAATATTAAAGGTTTATAACCTAGCTGCTTGGAAACAAGAAGATGAATGTCAAAGAAAGGCTAAATATACAATATAGTTGAGGCGCTAGCCCTGAAACGATGTAACGTTCAGGCAACCTGTGTTTGCTTTTATCAGATTGTTATATATATATATATATATATATATATATATATATATATATATATATATATATATATATATATATATATATATATATATATATATATATATAGATATGTCTTGTTCTTACTTGTAATATGAGTGGCCGAGTCAAAGAACACACCTAGACACCAGAAAGCTAATTCGCATCTTCTCATTCTTTTAACCCTAAATCGGGTATAAACGGTCACCACACTTCTCTCCCTCCAACAACACTTCTGGGGGTAAGTGGGCGCAGATCCTTTGCCAAATACACTCATACACGCACGCACATATGCTCACATACATACATACATACATACATACTTACATACATACATACATACATGCATATATATATATATATATATATATATATATATATATATATATATATATATATTATATATATATATATATATATATATATATATATATATATATATATATATATCAGCCATTTTTCCCCTTATAATGGGAGTGGTTGAGTCAAGGCATAATACTTTGACTCTTTGGGAAGAGAAAGTACAGAAAAGGGGATTCCAAGTCCCCTCGCTCCGCCCCATTTAGTCGAGTCCTTCGACACTCCGGGGTACATGGAGGAAGTATTCTAACCTCTCTCTCTCTCTCTCTCTCTCTCTCTCTCTCTCTCTCTCTCTCTCTCTCTCTCTCTCTCTCTCTCTCTCTCTCTCTCTCTATATATATATATATATATATATATATATATATATATATATATATATATATATATATATATATATATATATATATATTAACCAAATAAGCACATTACATATGTGAAAACATGAATAATTTTTTACCCCGACCGGGACTTGGTAGTGCCTTGACTTAGTAATTATAAGTCCTAGGTTCAAGTCCCAGTCGGGGTAAAAAAAAAATTCATATATATATATATATATATATATATATATATATATATATATATATATATATATATATATATATATATATATATATATATATATATATATATATATATATATTTGTGTAGTCGCCGTGGCTCAGTCGGTAGCGTCTCCGACTCTGAGGCGTCAGGTCGAGGGTTCGCGCCCCGTCACGGTCTGAGGTTAGCAAAGGCATGCACTCAGCGTAAGGATTACATCTGCCAAAACAAGTCCTTCGCAAGAAGGCAACCGTCCTAGCCCTTGGTTGATAAGGGAGTCCGTGACGTAAAACCGGAACCATATATATATATATATATATATATATATAT
>JAXCGZ010015143.1:117500-127500 GCA_037179515.1 Halocaridina rubra
ACCCCGTACTTCTATAAAAATGAATCAGAGACACATCGTCAGGTCATAATTAAGATTGATAGAGCTTTTGCATCTAACATTGAAGATTCCATTTCTTTTGCGTGAAGTAAAATGGGGGGACTTGTGCAATATGTATAAATCCCTGAAGGTTGGGCAAGATATACATTTATAGTGCTAGAATGTCATTGTGTTCATTACAATAGAGCTCGGTAATTTGATATTTTCATGGATAAACAATTGTACATGTGTACATTACAATACACATTACTTACATACATACATACATGCATACATACATACATACATACATACATACATACATACATACATACATACATACATACATACATACATACATGCATGCATGCATGCATGCATGCATGCATGCATGCATACATACATACATACATACATACATACATACATACATACATACATACATACATACATACATACATACATACATACATACATACATACATACATACATATATATATATATATATATATATATATATATATATATATATATATATATATATATATATATATATATATATATATATATATATATATATATATATATATATATATATATATATATATATATATATATATATATATATATATATATATATATATATATATATATATATATATATATATATATATATATATATATATATATATATATATATATATATATATATATATATATATATATATATATATATACATACATATACACATGCTAGTTTTTTAAAATGTGCGACACCGAGACAGCCTGGAAAACTGCCCTCAAAAGACCAAGGCATGAACAAAATTTAAGACGAAGAAAAAGTAGTAAGTTAAGGACAAGGCAGAAATAAGGGAATGATACACAATAGGAAAAGGGTTGGCCGAAAGAACACTCGAAGTATTGAGAACATAGAGATATGGCAGGATTAGGCCCGGAGATGACTGTATATCCGTTTTTTGAAGGAAGATATGTCATAAGAATTTGGAAAGACAGAAGAAAGAAGAGAGTTCCAGAGTCTGGAGGTAGATTGGAAGAAGCAGTCATTGCACCGACCAGTCCGTAAGCTACAAGTCTCTACACAGTACCTGTGAGGCGAAGAGGCTTGACGAGTGTTACGTGGCTTTGGCGGAGTGGGAAGGATGCAACTAGCCAATTCATCAGAGCAGCGATGGAAGTAGTAGCGATAGAAGAGAGAAAGGCACGAAACCTTATGGAGAAAAAAGAGAATCCAGATTTGAAGTAAGAGAAGGGTTACTGATGAATCTGACTGCCTTAGATTCATACCTATCAAGGAGTTGAGTATACGAAGAAGCTCCCCAGATGTGTGAGCAGTATTCTAAGTAGGGACGGATAAGACCTTTATAAATTTTAAGTAACTGGAGAGAGGAAAATAATGAAGAAACAAAAATCATAATTATTTGGATGCAGATTTAAAAATCTGGGTTAAATGACTCCTCCAATACAAGTTGGAGGCTATATGAATTCTTATTATGATAACAAAATTAAGATGCTACATTTCATTAGTTTCGAAGAAAATAGGGTTATCATGAGGAAAAGAAGACAAAGAGTTAGCCATAAACTTTGTCTTGAAGGCATTAAATTTAGGTAAGTTTTGGGTGCTCCACTCAGTTACCCTCTGCAACTTGGAGTTGAAAATAGAAGAAAGAGTGATGAGAGACTGATTACAAGTAGCAGATGAAGGTTGTGAAGAGAAGGCGGAACAAAAATGAAGAATAGAAACGTCGGAATAGGAGTGTAGAAGAAAGGAAGATAGGGACTGAGGAACATCACTGATGAAGAGTAGGAATAGAGTAGGTGAAAAACAGAGTCTTGAAGAACACTACTGGTAACAGGGAATGAGCTACATGTTGCGCTGTCAACAACCACATATATTAAACGATCAGAAACAAAACTGGAAATCAGAGAATAGATATAAGGGGTAAAGCCATAAGCAAGGAGTTTGGCCAACAGAGCCTCGTGCCAGATCCTGTCAAAAGGCTTAGAGAAATCAAGGGCGATAGCAAAGGATTCCCCGTAGCACTTCAAAAAAGATGACCATACATGAGTAAGATAGAACAGGAGGTCACCAGTGGATCTAACCTTGCGGAAGCCGTACTGGTGAATGAAAATATGAGAGTTAGATCAAGACGTGTCAAGAAGTGAGAATTGAGCAGGGAATTTGGAAACTTTAGCGATAGCATAGGTTATGGCAATAGGTCGATAGTTGGAAGGAATAGAATGGTCACCTTTCTCAGGAACAGGTTCGCTTGAGCATACTTCCAAGATGAGAATAATCACTGGTTGAGAGTATAAGACGAAAAAGATGCCAAAGCAAAGGAGCCAGTTCATCAAGCAAGCTCCTTAAGGGACCTTGAAGGGATACCATCAGGTCATAGTGTCTTGTTTATCTTTACCTTATGAGCTTTGCGTGAAGACAGAATAAGGGACGGAATAGGATGAGAGAAGGGTAAGGTATTAGGAACAGGTGTGCTGGAATCGCTTACGGAAGAGTTGGCAGGAAAATGAGAGCCAAAGAAAATGGCTTTAGCAGTTGAAGAGCAAGCTATAGAACCATCAGAAAGAATGACAGAGGGAAGCTTGAGGCACAGAAGTTTTTGGAGAGGTTTTTGGCCAAGTACCAGAAAAACTACAACTGAAGGTATTACGGATTTAACTAGGACTGATCCAGACAGCTCCGGGTTGAGTCTTCCTTCAGGACAGTTCTTTCCTTATGCCTACATCTACACCGAATATTCTGGCGTATTCGCTACACATCTCTTGCTATCCAATTACATTTGACAAGTCACAACACTCCCCATATATGTTTCTTTTTCCTCTCTTTTTTTCAACTTATTTGCTATATTTATTGAAGGTCCACAGCTTATAGCCCCCAGTACCCGGCATAGAGGGGTGCTAAGAATCTCCGGGGATCTTGTTGACTCCACTACTGGCTTGAGGGTAGATACGCCAGATGGTAGTAATGGTTCTGCTCTTATCCTTGCACCTCCTGTTAGATTTGCTTCTTTCACTCTTCACTATTCTAACATTCGTGCCCTGAACTCTAATCTTTCATCTTTGGAACAGAACTTGGGTACTTCCCTCTCTAACCTCCTCCTTCTCTCTGCAACCCAGCTCTCTAGCCATGTTTACACTGACCCAAAACTAAGACTCCTATTGCAAGTCTCATGGACCTTGAATCTCCTGATTCTGATGTACTCCTTCTAAAAATCTATCTCTCCAAAACCATTATATTCCTTTGCTTCTGCTACTGATCTCCAAACTCCACTGACTTAGTGTCTTTCTTTGAATATCTGTCCTCTTGCCATGAGTCCTTGCTATCTTCTCACTCACATGCCGAAGTTCTCTATATTGGAGACTTCAATGTACACCACAGTGAGTGGCTTAATTCTTCTCACACTGAATTGGGAGGAAGTGAGGCCCTTCTTTCTCTGTTACTCACGATCTGGAGAAAATTATCAAACATCCTACTCGTGTTCCTGATCGACACGAAAATGCAGCCAACACTCGACTTATTTTTAACTTTCAACCCTTCAAACCACTCTTAATCTGTGCTTTTCCCTCTTGGTAAATCTGGCCACTCTGTGATCTCAATCTCCTCCATTTTTGCTCTCCCTCCACCAATTCCTCGTAATCAGCACTACCTTTGCACTTTGGGAGTACCTAACATGAAGATTTGCGTAACTACCTCTTTGACTTCCCATGGGATAACTACCGCTTTCGGTCCTGCAACCCTAATCAGGTAGCCCTAAAAGTTGCTGAGATCAAAACCTCGGGAATGGAGGCGTACATTCCCTCCTCTACAAAAACTTTTTCTCCTCTTAATCCTTGGTTTAGCCGTGCCTGCACCATGGCTATTAAGGCCAGGAATCAGGCATATCGTCGTATCAAGCCTCTCCCTCCGATTTAACTCGCTCTGCTTTTATTGTAATCAGAAATGACTAAACTGCTCAAATTCGAAGGTTCAAGTCTTCATTTATAGGAAGGAAAGTTGATGACCTTAATTCCTCTCCCACTGACAAATGTTTCTGGTCCTTAGCCAAAAAACATCTCCATAAATTTCTGTAACTCAAGCTTTCTCACATTCATTCGTTCTGATGGTTCTATAGCTTGATCTCCTACTGAAAAAAAAAACACTCTCTTTGTCCTCCATTATTCTTCCAACTCTTCCTTTAACGATTCCAGCACACCTGTCCCTCAATGTTTACCCCTCTCTAACCATATGCCTTCCTTATCCTTTTTTCATGCAAAGTTCATATGGTTCTTTGCTCGCTAAAGACGAACAAGGAATCTGGTCCTGATGGTATCCATGCAAGGTTCCTAAAGGAGTTTCCGAATGAACTGGGTCAAGTGCTTTGCTGTCTTTTATGCCAAGAAGGGTGACCGATCTATTCCTTCAAACTACCGACCTATTGCCTAACCTCTTCTATCGCTAAGGTTTTCAAAACTTTCCTCAATGCTCACTTCTTAAAATGTCTAGAATCTAACTCACTTTTCTCAACTCACCAGTACGGCTTCCGCAAGACAAGATATACTGGTGACCTCCTGTCCTATCTTACTCATGCATGGTCATCTTCTCTGAGGAATTATGGGGAATCTTTTGTCGTCGCCCTTGATATCTCTAAGGCTTTTGACAGAGTCTCGCACAAGGCTCTGTTGGCCAAACTCCCTCCCTATGGCTTTACCACATTCTCTCTGCTCTCTGACTTCCAGTTTCCTTTTTGACCGTTTTATATCTGTAGTTGTTGATGGTGCAACGTGTATCCCAGTCCCTGCTACCAGTGGTGTTCCACAGGGCCCTGTTCTTTCATCCACTCTGTTCATTCTCTTCATCAGTGATCTTCTACAGTCTCCATCTTCCTCTTTTCTTCACGCCTTTGCCGACGACTTTACCCTTCACTTTTCCTCTGCCTTTTCTTCACAACCTTCATCTGCTTCTCGTAATCAGTCTCGTGTCACTCTTTCTTTTGCTCTCATTACCAATTTGCAGAGGGTATCTGAGTGGGGCACCCAAAATTTAGTTCAATTTTATGGCTACAAGACACAGTTTCTGTCTATCTCTTTATCTTCTTCTCTTCCTGCTAGCCCTATTTTCTTCGACGCTAACAAAATTTACCCTTTTTATTCAATCAACATATTAAGAATCCATATAGCCTCTAACATGTCTAGGAGGAATTGCATAATCCAAATTTCTAAGTCTGCATCCTAGAAATTGGGGGATCTGTTTCGTTTTCGTCACTACTTTAACTCTTTACAGTTACCTAAAATCTTATCCGTCCCGCCTCAGAATACTGCTTGCACATCTGGTGTGCTTCTTCTTATATTTATCTCCTTAATAGTGTTGCATCTAAGGAAGTCAGCCTCATTAAAGACCCTTCTCTTGCTTCTAATCTGGATTCTCTTTCTCTTTACCGTAAGGTATCATCCCTTTCTCTTTTCTATCACTATCACTTCCATCGCGGCTCTGATGAGTTGGCGATTTGCATCCCTTCCTCACTGCCGAGGCCGCATAATTCTCGCCAAGCGGCCTCGTCTCACAGTTCTGTGTGGAGATTTGTAGCTCACGGATTGGTCAGCGCAGCGACTGCTTCTTCCCATCCACTTCCAGACTCTGGAACTCTCTTTCTTCCCCTGTATTTCATAATACCTATAGCCTATATTTGTTCAAAAAATTTATCTATCGTCATATCAGGGCCTATTCTTACAATACCTCTATGTCTTCAAAACTTAGACTATTGTTTCAGCCTTTCCTTTTCCTATTGTGTGTCATTACATTATCTCTGCCTTGTCCTTATCCTTTCACATTTCCTTTATCTTTATTTTATCTTCATGCTCGAGCCTCTACTGATTTTCTTGTCTGCCCCAATGTCACACTCTTAAAAAAAAGCTGTGAACCTTTCATAATTATAGTGAAAATGAGGAAAAGAGAGCAAAACGAAACAAAGATGGGAAATGTGATATGTCAAATATAAAGGGATAGTAATAGATGTGTAACGAATATGCCAGAATATTCGGTATAGATGTAGGCATAAGGAAAGAACCATGCCTTTAGGGAGATTTAACCTGGAGTTGTCTAGGTAATAATAATAATAATAATAATAAACCTTTATTTCCAAAGTACATTGGGTATTCAAATAAGATACATATATATTCCAGATAGACATCTGTGGTGTACGATATAGACATACTAAAACAAACAAATCATAAAGATGAGTGTATCATTAAAAATTACAAGTAAAATCTTCCTTTAGGAGTAACTTCTTAAGATTATATTTAAAAGTATACACTGAACCAGCATTTTTTAGTTCTCTGGGAAGCTGATTATATAAATGAGGTCCACGAATGTTTATATCTCTTGAGCCAATATCAGTTTTAGACCTTCGTACTAATAAATCTTCCCCTTGACGGGTAGTTAACCCGGTAACTGAGCTTACTGTAGAAAAATTATACAAGCAATCAGGAAGATTGTTTCTTAGTATATTAAAAACAAAGGTACATATATCAAAAACATATTTATCTCTAATCTTTATCCATTCTAGATCTTTTAAAACAGGAGAGATGTGCTCGTATTTTCTTACATTGCCAACAGCCACTCGTGCTGCAAAGTTTTGTAACTTTTGTATTCTTTGTAATTGAGTCTTATTTGTACATCCCCAAACTTTGAGACAGTAATTAATTAAACTCATAGCTAAGGACTGGACAATTATTATACGAGTTGATGTTTCAAATGAGTCTTTTACCCTATTTAGATATATTAGAGTACCCATTACTTTTTTATAAATTTCATCTATATGCATTTCAAAATTCATGTAACGGTCAAAATAGACACCTAGGTTCTTTACCGAGTTCATTGGCTTAATGATATTACCGTTAAAATTTATATGAAGATTGTCATCAACTTCTGATAATAATTGTCTGGATCCGATAAGAATAGATTGGGTTTTAGTTTCATTAAGTAACAGACCATTTTTTAGAAAGTAACGTTTAGCCATATACAAAATTTCTTCTGCTCTACGAATAATATTTTCTAAATCATTAATTTCTCCTTCAATTAAGATTTGAGTATCGTCAGCATATTGAATGACATAACAGTTAGGTAAATATTTTACTAGATCGTTTACATATATTAGAAAAAGTATAGGTCCTAGGATCGATCCCTGAGGGACCCCAAACAATACCTTCTTGCGACTTGAAACTACATCTTTTATTTTGACTGACTGGTAGCGGTTTTTTAAATAGTTCTCGAACCAGCTTGGGTCAATGTTCATTTTTTTGCATTTTTTCTAATAAAATAGTATGGTGTACACTATCAAAAGCTTTAGAAAGATCGAGTAGTAGTAGCAATGATATTTTCTTATTATCTATATTTTTGTATATTTCATCTGATATTTTCAATAAGGCAGTTTCAGTTGATAATTTTGGCCTGAAACCGTGTTGACTTTTTGCAATAAGTTTATTTTTTTCAAGAAACTCACTTAACTGATTTGCAACAATCTTTTCAAGTATCTTTGATAAAATTGGTAGTAAAGAGATTGGTCTATAGTTAGAGACGTCGTCAGGATTTCCATTTTTAAAACCAGGAATTACATGGGGATTTTTCCATAAATCTGGGTAAATATTGGTAACTATGGAAGTAATGATTATTACCGTCAGATAATATGCTATTACAAATAATGAATCTCTAATAAAACGAAAACAAATTCCATCTGATCCATATGCATTAGAGTCTTTCAGATTTTTTATTACTAAGATTACTGTATTGCAATCTACTGTAGTAGGGTTAAAGACATCATTACTTCTATGATACCTTTCGTTAAGTCTGTAATATCCTCAGTCGTATTATTTAAAAGGGCGGCTGGTATCATGGTCAAACTACTAACCATACATACATACATACATACATATATACATACATACATATAAAAACATATACACGCACACACACACACACACACATATATACATATATATATATATATATATATATATATATATATATATATATATATATATATATATATATATATATATATATGAATCATATTTTACCCCTGACAGGGAATCTAACCTAAGATACATAATTTCTGAGCCAAGGCGCTACCAACTACAACACTGAAGGTTTAAAAGAAGAAGCAGACCTCAAAGGTAACTGCATTGCTGGTAATGAAATTCCTTATGATATATGTGTAAATAAGTCCAAACTGTTAGCATACAGCACTAAATAGTAAGGAGGCCCATCAGTGAAACAAAACTTATAAAACAATGCTATATTTCGGATCCTAACTGGATCCCTACTCAAGCACAACTAAGAAAAAATAGCAAAGGTGGAGGAGACGTAAACAAAAGGACTCATGAAACCTGAGGGATTAAAAATATTTATGATAACAGGACAGGTCTAATACAAACGAATTATCCTCAACAAAGAAGCCGCCAAGATCATTAAACCAATAACAAAGGAAAATGTTAATCCTTAAAATGATAAAGGATATGAAAGAAGATAACCCCCAAAAATTTTTATAATTAAAAAAAAAATATTAATAAGCATGCACAAATAGATATATACATATAACAACATCTGTTCACACATCCCCATATACAAGAGCATACATAATGATATACATATATAAATCCTAATGCAACCAAAATACACAATAACGACTACAATCTGATTGGGGGTTTATCTTGAGGGATAACTTCGTTGAAACAGCGCTTCAGGAGGGCTTTATCAATTATGTCAGGGGTCTATTGCCCCCTAGATAGATTGAAATTGTCCTTCATTTCAATGAGGGAAGATTCCACAATTTTCCCTTTGAATTGACAGGTACTTTTAAATAGCAGAGTGGCACCACTCCAATCATTCCGATGATCATGTTCATTGATGTGGGTAAAAAGAGCCGAATTTTCTTGATTATATCTTACTGCTCTCTTGTGTTCTGAGTTGTGCTTGAGAAGGGATCCAGTTAGGATCCGATATATAGCATTGTTTTATAAGTTTTGTTTCACTGATGGGCTTCCTTACTATATATATATATATATATATATATATATATATATATATATATATATATATATATATATATATATATATATATATATATATATATATATATATATATATATATATATATATATATATATATATATATATATATATATATATATATATATATATATACACCCACATACACACACACCCACACACACCCACATCACACACACACACACACACACATGCACACACACACACACACACACACACACACACACACACACACACACACACACACACACACACACATATATATATATATATATATATATATATATATATATATATATATATATATATATATATATAAATCATTTTATCCCAACCGGGACTTGAACCTAGGATATTGTGCCAAGGCGCAACCAACTACACCACAGAAGGTCTAAAAAGGAAACCAACCTTACAACTTAACTGCTATACTAGGAATGAACGCGCTCTAACTAAATGCCTTCCTGTTCATATTACAGTTTTTCCCAACCTCACCTGGGGCTTCGTTGTCGTATTTAATTCAAATCTCAATTTCCTTAGAGACCAACAAGAATCAAATAAGTACATTACAATATGTGAAAACATAAATCATATTTGACCCGATCGGGACTTGAATCTAGGACACATAATTACTGTGCCAAGGCACTACCAACTACACCACAGATGGTCTAAAAGAGAAGCCAACCTTACATCTTAACTGCTATACTAGGAATGAACGTATTCTATCTGAATGCTTTTTTGTTCATATTACAGTTTCTCCCAACATCACTCGTGGCTTCTTTTTTTAAATTTAATTCAAATCCCAATCTCATTAGGGACCAACAATAATCAAATAAGCATATTACCATATGTGAAAACATGAATCATATTTAGCCCAAACGGGACTTGAATCTAGGACACATGATTCATGTACCAAGGCGTTACCA
>JAXCGZ010015143.1:135000-152500 GCA_037179515.1 Halocaridina rubra
ATATATATATATATATATATACATATATATATACATATATATATATATATATATATATATATATATATATATATATATATATATATATATATATATATATATATATATATATATATATATATATATATATATATATATATATATATATATATATATATATATATATATATATATATATATATATATATATATATATATATATATATATATATATATATATATATATATATATATATATATATATATATATATATATATATATATATAATCAAATAAACACATTACCATATGTGAAAACATGAATCATAATACCCCGATTGGGACTGGAACCTAGAACACTTAATTACTGTGCCAAGGCGCAATCAACAAAATCTTAGAAGGTTAAATGGCTAACGAACCTTCCAGCTTTATCTGCTACACTAGGAATGAACGATTTTTATCTGAATGCCACTCTTTTCATATTACAGTTTCCCCCAGCCTCACACGTGGCTTAATTTTCGCATTTAATTCAAATCTCAAGCTAATAGGGATCAACAATAATCAAATAAGCAAGTTGCCATATGTGAAAACAGGAACCATATTTTACCCTGACTGGGACTCGAACCTGGGACACATAATGACTGTACCAAGGTGCTATTAACTACGCCACAGAAGTTTAAAAGGGAAACAAATCTTGCAGCTTTATCTGCTATACTAGGAATGAACGCATTCTATCTGAATGCCACTCTGTTCATATTACAGTTTTCCCCAACCTCACTCATAGTATAGCAGACAAAGCTGTAAGGTTTGTTTCCCTTTTAACCTTTTGTGGTGTAGTTGGTAGCACCTTGTCACACAGTAATTGTGTGTCCTAGGCTCGAGTCCCAGTTGGGGTAAAATATGATTCATGTGTTCACATATGGTAATGTGCTTATTTGGTTATTGTTTATCCCTATTAGATTGAGATTTGAATTAAATGCGAAAATTAAGCCACAAGTGAGGTTGGGGGAAACTGTAATATGAACAGAGTGGCATTCAGATAGAATGTGTTCATTCCTAGTATAGCAGATAAAGCTGTAAGGTTTGTTTCCCTTTTATCCTTCTGTGGTGTAGTTGATAGCACCTTGGCACAGTAATTATGTGTCCTAGGTTCGAGTCCCAGTCAGGGTACAATATGATTCATGATTTTGCATATGGTAATGTGTTTATTTGATTATTGTTGATCCCTATTAGATTGAGATTTGAATTAAATGCAGAAACGAAGTCACGAGTGAGGTTGGGGGAAACTGTAATATGAAAATAGTGGCATTCAGATAGAATGTGTTAATTCCTAGTTTTGCAGATAAGCTGTAAGGTTTGTTTCCCTTTTAACCATCTGTAGTGTAGTTGGTAGCGCCTCGGCACAGTAATTATGTATCCTAAGTTCGAGCCCCAGTTGGGGAAAAATATGATTCATGTTTTTACATGTGATCATGTGTACTTAGTTGATATTTGTTGATCCCTATTAGATTGAGATTTGAATTAAATGAGAAAACGAAGCCATGAGTGAGGTTTTGGGATACTGTAATATGAACAGTGTGGCATTTATATAGAATGCGTTCATTTCAAATATAGCAGATGAAGCTGTAAGGTTTGTTTTCCTTTTAATCTTCTGTGGTGTAGTTGGTAGCGCCTTGGCACAGGAATTATGTGTCCTAGGCTCGAGTCCCTATCGGGGTAAAATATGATTCATGTTTTCACATATGACATTGTGCTTATTTGATAACTGTTGATCCCTATTAGATTGAGATTTGAATTAAATGCGAAAACGAAGCCACGAGTGAGGTTTGGGAAAATTGTAATGTAAACAAAGTGGCATTCAGATAGAATATGTTCATTTCTAGTATAACAGATAAGCTGTAAGGCTTGTTTCCCTTTTATCCATCTGTAGTGTAGATGGTAGCGCCTTGGCACAGTAATTAGGTGTTCTAGGTTAGAGTCCCAGTTGGGGTTAAATATGATTCATGTTTTTACATATGGTAATGTGCTTATTTGATTTTTGTTGATCCCGATTTGATTGAGATTTGAATTAAATGCGAAAACGAAGCCCAGATTGAGGTTGGGAGAAACTGTTATATGAACAGAGTGGCATTCAGATGGAATGCGTTCATACCTAGTATAGCAAATAAAGCTGTAAGGTTTGTTTCCCTTTTAACCTTCTGTGTGCAGTTGGTAGTGCCTTGGCACAATTAAATATTATTCATATATATATATATATATATATATATATATATATATATATATATATATATATATATAGATATATATATATATATATATATATATATATATATATATATATATATATATATATATATATATATATATAAATATATATGTACATATATATATATATATATATATATATATATATATATATATATATATATATATATATATATATATATATATATATATATATATATATATATATATATATATATATATATATATATATATATATATATATATATATATATATATATATATATATATATATATATATATATATATATATATATATATATATATATATATATATATATATATATATATATATATATATATATATATATATATATATATATATATATATATATATATATATATAATATATATATATATATATATATATATATATATATATATATATATATATATATATATATATATATATATATATATATATATATATATATATATATATATATATTATTCTCAAGATTCCGAGATTCTTATCTTATAAAAAATGGATATATGATTTTGTACTCTGTAATACCTTTATATATGAAATGCGCACGCCAAGTCTACTGAAATATCTAATAAAAATTTATTTTAAGGTGGTATAGGGTGTGTTCTTAATTATTTTCCTGCATCACTGTCAGTGTCTTTAATATATTTCTCAGTTAATGTACGAATATGTTTTTATATTCATACCCGAACAGTCACTTCATAATTTGTAATTCTTTTCCGTAGGTGACGCTGTCATCACTGTGTCCAGGGCTGGATCCACTCGCAATGTCATTCCTCCTCTCTCGGCCTCTGTGGGAAAGTCAGCTAAACGTGATGGCAGCCGTGATATTCCAGGTCTCGAGTTAGAAGAGGACGATGAGGAGGAGGAGGAGGATATTGAGGAAGACAGGAGGACTGATTACTCTAGTACTGACGACGATGATGATGAAGAGAACGACTACTATGAAGAAGTAGAGGAAGAAGTCCTCGAAGAGGTGTTGATTGAAGATGACGAAGTTTCCCGTCCAATGAGCTCTGCTACAACCCGAGACAGTGGAATATCCATTTTCTCTGGTTCCAATGAAAGTGAGGCTCTCACAGAAAACGGACAGGTAAGCACCACAAAATTCATTCATGTTTATCTACACCAGAAGCTAAATTTTATTTTATTTTTTAGAGGTTTCTGTTGTTTATAATTAACCTATGAGGGAGTATCTATTTATTCGGTATCATGCATACCTTATTGGTGACACTCGTTTTAAGATCTTAATACACGTTTCGCTGCATTATATATATATATATATATATATATATATATATATATATATATATATATATATATATATATATATATATATATATATATATACATACATATACCTTGGCTGTATCCCCCTTTAATTGGGGGGTAGCCGACATCAAGAAAGGAAAACAAATAGGGGGATTACTTTGCTCTATGGGCAATGACGAGGGAGTTAGCGACTGTTCAGATGGCAATGCTGGAGTGCCACAGCCCATCCTCCCGGCTCTTCCACAACCTGTGTCGCTTCACAACTGCCAGCTCCTCCTACTGCCCCTACCACAGGGCTATCTCTATAAGATGCAGCCCCGTGGTAACAGCAGATGCCCATCAGAGCCGCGTCACAATCGCTCGCCACTCATTCCTATTCCTAGCACGCTCGCTTGCTTCCCTCACATCCATCCTCCTATCATTCAGGGCTCTCCTTACTCCATCCATCCATCCAAACCTAGGCCTCCCTCTAGCATTTCTCCCATCAACTCTCGCATTCATCACCTTTTTCAGCAGCCTTTCATCATCCATCCTTTCCACATGGCCAAACCATCTCAGAACATTCATATCTACTCTGGCTGCAATTTCTCTCCTCACACCCGTTCTTGCTCTTACCACTTCATTCCTAACCCTATCCAATCGAGATACACCAATCATACTCCTCAGGCATTTCATCTCAAACACATTTAGTTTCCGTCTCTCACTTACTTTCATACCCCATAACTCTGATCCATACATCACAGTTGACACAACCACTTTCTCAGACAAAACTTTCTTAACATTCATTTCCAACCCTCTATTCTTCATCACTCCTTTCAATGCACCCAACACTTTACATCCTTCATTCACTCTGTGACACACATCTGCTTCCACTCCACCATTTGCAGCTATAACCGAACCTAAATACTTAAACTGATTAACCTCCTCAAGTGTCTCTCCATTCAACATAGCATTCAATCCAGCGCCATCCTCATTTCTTGTACACCTCATAACCTTACTCTTTTCCACATTCACTCGCAGCTTCCTTCTCTCACACACCATTCCAAATTCTGACACTAACTGACACAGCTTTTCCTCCGAATCTGCCACCACCACAGTATCATCTGCAAACAGCAACTGATTCAGCTCCCACTCGTTATCATCCCCATCTACCATTCTCAAACCTCGACCACGCACTCGCTCAATCACCTCTCTTACAACTCCATCAATATACAAATTGAACAGCCATGGTGACATCACACATCCCTGTCTCAGTCCCACACTCACTGGAAACCACTCACTCACTTCATTCCCTACCCTAACACAAGGTCTACTACCCTCATACAAACTCTTCACTGCATGCAACAATTTACCATTGATTCCATATAATCTCAAAACATTCCACATAGCCTCTCTATCAACTCTATCATAAGCTTTCTCCAGATCCAAAAATGCAAAATACACATCCTTACCCTTTGCTAAATATTTCTCACATAACTGCCTAACTATAACAATCTGATCTATACAACCTTTACCTCTCCTAAAACCACTCTGCACTTCCGCGATCACATATTCTGTCTTATCCCTAATCCTATTAACCAGTATCCTACCATACACTTTTCCTACCACACTTAACAAACTTATACCCCTAAAATTACTGCATTCATACATATCTCCCTTACCTTTGTATAGGGGCACTATACAGGCAATCACCCAATCCACTGGCACCAACGACAACCTAAAGCATATATTAAATACTCTCACTAACCATTCCAATGCTGTCACACTCCCTTCTTTCAATATCTCCGCTCTCACACCATCCATTCCAGGTGCTTTACCTGCTTTCGCTTCATACAATGCCCCTTTCACCTCCTCTCTTGTAATCTCTCTCTCATTTTCATCTCCCATTACTGGCCCTTGAACCCCTCCCACTGCCACTATAGCTGCCTCTCTATCTTCCTCAACATTCAGCATGCACTCAAAATATTCTGCCCATCTTTTCCTTGCATCGTTCCCTCTTAACATCTGTCCATTCACATCTTTCACTGTCTCTTCCATCCTCGATCCACCCTTCCTTGCTCTCTTCACTTCTTTCCAAAACTTCTTTTTATTCTTCTCATATGACCTACTAAAATCCTGTCCCCACCTAACATTTGCCAACCTCTTCTCTTCCTCTACCTTCCGCTTGGTTTCCACATTTTTCTCCCTATATCTTTCATACTTCTCCCTACTTTTACACTGCAGCCATTCCTCAAAAGCGCTCTTTTTCTCTTCCACCTTCATTTTCACCCCTTCATTCTACCACTTGCTGCCCCTCCTCATGCCACCTCCAACAAACCTCTTTCCACACACATCACTTGCATGTCCCACAAAACATTCTTTCATCAACCCCCATTCCTCCCCTAATTCCCCAACTTCTCTTTCTTTCACCCTTTCATATGCCACTCTCAACCTGTCCTGATATTCCTGTCTCTTCTCTGGCTTTTTCAACTCTTCTACCTTCACTATTTCCCTTCTACATCCCCCCATACTATTTCCCCACTCTTTTGCTACTACCACTTTTGCTTCAACCAAAAAATGATCAGACATCCCAGCAGCCACACCCCTGAATGCATGTACATCTTTCACTCTACCAATCATGCTCTTTGCTACCAAGACATAATCCATCAATGCTCTTTCTTTCACTCTTCCATTTGCCACTCTCATCCATGTATACTTATTTATTAACTTCTTCTTAAATAAACTATTACCTATCAAAAACTCTTGCTCCATATATATATATATATATATATATATATATATATATATATATATATATATATATATATATATATATATATATATACATATATATATATATATATATATATATATATATATATATATATATATATGTATATATATATATATATATATATATATATATATATATATATATATATATATATATATATATATATATATATATATATATATATATATTTATATATATATATATATATATATATATATATATATATATATATATATATATATATATATATATATATAATGTGTGCGTGTGTGTGTGTGTGTGTGTGTGTATATATATATATATATATATATATATATATATATATATATATATATATATATATATATATATATATATATATATATATATATATATATATATATATATATATATATATATATATATATATATATAAATATATATATGTGTGTGTGTGTGTGTGTGTGTGTGTGTGATTACCTAATTGTGATTACCTAATTGTGTTTACGGGAAAGAACCCAAAGCTCGTATCTTCCCGTCTCCTCATCGGTTCCATTTTATACTTAGTGATACTTATCATACCTATCCTTAAAACTATGGATTGAGATAGCATTAACTACCGCCTCGCTTAGCCAATTCCAATTATCAACTACTCTTACACTGAAAAAGTATTTCCTTACATCCTGCAAAGAAGTTTTCTTACGAAGCTTCAAACTATGACCTCTAGTTCTACAGCCCGCCATATCAAAATATCGATCCCTATCCACTCTATCATAACCATGAAGGAATTTAAAGACTGTCACCATATCCCCCCTCACTCTTCTAGCTTCGAGTGATGGTAAGTCTAATTCCCTCAGCCTCTCATCATAACTGAGATTGCGTATTTCTGGCACCAGTTTCGTGGCATGTCTTTGAACTTTTTCAAGCTTAGCTATGTGCTTTTTCAAGTGCGGATTCCAAAAGGGGGCTGCATATTCGAGTTTTGGCCTCACATAGGTTACATAAATATTTCTGAACATTTCCTTGTCCATGTGCCTGAAGGCTACCCTTACATTTGATAAGAATGCATATGCTGCCCGTACTATGCCATTTATATGTATTTCTGGAGACAAATCTGCCAGTATGTTTACTCCTAGATCTCTCTCATTTTCTGTTTCTTGAAGTTGTACTCCAGCCACCGAGTAGTCAAGCTTGGGCCTTCTTGCACTTGTACCCATTCTCATTACCTTACATTTTGAAGTATTGAATTTCATTAGCCACTTTTCTGACCACTCATGCAGATTATTTAGATCCTCCTGAAGTTCTCTACCATTGTTCTCGTTTTTTGCTTTCTTCACAATCTTTGCATCATCTGCAAACATATTCATGAATGAATTTACAGACTCTGGTAGGTCATTTACATATACAAGGAACAAAAGTGGCCCTAACTCTGAACCCTGTGGAACTCCACTACTAACTCTTCTCCATTCAGACACTGAGTGTCTTACTCTAACCCTCTGTTCCCTTCCTTCTAAGTAAGTTTTTATCCATTCCAAAACATTTCCACCTATTCTAGCCATTGATTGCAGCTTCCTAATAAGTCTCCCATGTGGAACAGTGTCAAACGCTTTCTGGAAGTCTAGGAATATGCAATCTGCCCAGCCCTCTCTTTCCTGTAAGATTTGGCTTACCTCATCATAAAATTCTAATAAGTTTGTTACTGTTGATCTACCTTCTCTGAAGCCATGTTGCCTCACTGACAAAAAGCTGAAGGATTCCAAGTGAAAAGAGATATGTTTCCTTAGTAGTTTCTCCATAACTTGGCAAACTATGCTGGTCAAGGAAACTGGTCTATAGTTCAGAGCCGTATCCCTCCTTCCCTTTTTGAAGATAGGTATCACATTTGCTTGTTTCCAGCATCTTGAAATCTCCCCCGACTCCAGTGACTCCTTAAATATGATACTTAGTGCCACTGATATTGTGTTTGCGCATTTTTTAAGCACATGAGGGGATATGTCATCAGGACCTGTAGCTTTATGAACATCTAAATCCATCAGCGCTTTGCATACCTCTGTGGCTGTAAGGTTGATGTTCTCTAATACCGGCCCTTGAGCTTCTATCACTGCAATCTGAGGGGGTGGGGTATTTTCTACTGTAAATACTGACTGAAACTCCTTGTTCAATTCTTTGCAGATCTCTTCATCCGTCTCAGTGATGCTTCCATCCGCTCTCTTTAGCCTTAAAACCTGTTCTTTTACCTTCAGTTTTCCTCTGATAAAGCTGTGGAAAAGCTTGGGATTTTCTTTAGCCTTCCTGGTGATGTCCCTCTCATAGTCTCTCTCTGCCTCTCTCCTTTTACTTAGGTAGTCATTTCTTGCTCTTTTGTAGGTTTGGCAGGCATTTATGTTTTTTCTCCTCCTATACCTTTTCCAGCATTTGTCTCTCCACTCCTTAGCTCTTTTACACCCATTATCGAACCATTTCTCTCTGGCATGAATTACACCTACTTTGGTGACAGGTATGCAGCAATCTACTATCTTCCCATATTTCTCACAAAAGATGTCATACATTTCTTGTACAGATTTGTTGTAAAATAAGGTTCTCCAGTCAATAACTGCAAAAAGCTCATTCATTTTGATGTAATCTCCTTTCGGATAGTTCCTCCTCATGTCCTCAGTGCCTCTACTCTCAGGAAGAATATCTTCAATGATATACTCCATCAACAACACACATTGGTCACTCTTTCCAATTGGTGGTTCATACTCAATTTTTTTTCAATATCCAACACATTATCTGTGAACACTAGATCAAGTAGTGATGGCTCATCCCCACCCCTGGCCCTTGTTGGTTCCATTACATGTTGGTGTAGGAAATTCCCTTGTACGCAATCTAGGAATCTTGCCCCGAATGAGTCCTCACCACTGTGTATGTCAAGATTTATCCAATCTATCTCTTTATGATTAAAGTCTCCCATAATCAAAATCCTACATTTTTTTTCCCGTGCCATGTTAACAACTGAGTTTATGACTTCAATAGTACCTATATGACTTTCCTCATAAACTTCAAGCCTATTTTGGTTCCTTGGTGGGTTGTATACAACAGTTATTATAATGCTCTCTGACCCAGTTTTTATGCGAGCAACAAAAAAATTCCTTGAACTCACTTTCTATAGCCAAGTTTATTTCTTCGACTTGAATCCTTTCACTTATGAGCAGTGCTATCCCTCCTCCAGTCCTCTCAGATCTTTCGACCCTTAGAATTCTGAAACCCTTAGGAAAAACTGTGACACTGTTTATGTCCTCACTCAATTTAGTCTCTGTAATTGCTACTATATCTGCCTTACTGTTGTGAATCCTATCTTTTAATTCTACTGCCTTACCAGCTAATCCATCAGAATTTGTGTATAGCAATCTTAATGAGGGCCCATCCCCTGATCTTCTGTCATTATCTTCTTTATCTCCCCTTTGTCTGGAAGAACTCTGTAATGAAAATTTTTCTTCTCTTCTTCATTTCTTTCATCATTTAACCTTCTTGCCTCTTGCAACAAGTTTTTGATCTTTCCCATCTCTTCCTGTGTTCTGTATTGTCTAATGAACACTTCTTTGAATTCTTGAAGGTCTTTTAGACTTTTTTTTCTCAAAAATATTTCCCTACATGTTTCCCCTCTCTCAAAGGTTACTTTTGTTGGTCTCGGCTTTCCTTCCCTCGAATATGTACCTAGTTGGTGTATGTTTACAATATTCTCAGGACCACATACTACTCCAAGCTTTCTTATCAGGTCTACAACCCTAGCTTTATTTTCTTCAAGTCTCCCCTGCCATGTTGGCTCCTGGGACTCGCTTATGCCTGAGATTACCACTGTCTTCTCCTTATCAAGTGCCTGTCTGATGAGTGGGTTTGCCCTTTCCATCACAACGTCTTTCATTTTTTCGATTACTGTCTCTTTATAGTCAACTGTTTGTATGTTTTCCAGTGCCACCACCTTTACAGCCTCTTTTACTGCCACATTCCCCTTTAGTGCATCAGCAAAGGAAGTTTTCATGGCATCATTTTCCATATTCAGCTCCTGGAACTCTTTTCTGAACTGTTCAATGTTTTCCTTAATCTGGACATTCCAAGCAGCAATCTCGTCTCTCTCAGAAGAGAGCAGTGAACTAACATCTAATTCCTTTAGGTTGTCATTCAGCTGTTTGTTTTTATCTTCTTGTTTAGAAAGTCTAGATTCTAGTTGACTCTTTTCCCCTTCCAGCTTCTTTATTCTTTTTTCTAGTTCAAATCTCTCCTGCCCTTGTGCTTTATTTGCTTCCTTCAAAGATCTTATTTGCTCTCTGAGTGTGTGTGTGTGTGTGTGTGTGTGTGTGTGTGTGTGTGTGTGTGTGTGTGTGTGTGTGTGTGTGCGTGTGTGTGGGTAGGTATGTATGCATATATATATATATATATATATATATATATATATATATATATATATATATATATATATATACATATGTGTGTTTGTGTGTATGCATGTATATATATATATATATATATATATATATATATATATATATATATATATATATATATACATATATATATATATATATATATATATATATATATATATATATATATATATATATATATATATATATATATATATATATATATATATATATATATATATATATATATACATATATATATATATATATATATATATATATATATATATATATATATATATATATATATATATATATATATATATATATTTCTTTTATTTGTTATTAAAAATATAAATACATACATAATGCATAATATGTATATATGTACACACACACACACACACACACACACACACACACACACACACACACAAGTATGTATATTCTCCGATGCCTTTTGTGAATACTAGATGTCAGGAGATTCTCTTCCTTCAATATATATATATATATATATATATATATATATATATATATATATATATATATATATATATATATATATATATGTATATATATATATGTGTGTGTGTGTGTGTGTGTGTGTGTGGTGTGTGTGTGTGTGTGTGTGTGTGTGTGTGTGTGTGTGTGTGTGTGTGTGTGTGTGTGTGTGTGATTACCTAATTGAGTTTACGGGAAAGAGCCCAAAGCTCGCATATCCCCGTCTCCTGATCGGTTCCATTTTATACTTAGTGATGCTTATCATACCTGTCCTTAAAACTATGGATTGAGATAGCATTAACTACCTCCTCGCTTAGCCAATTCCAATTATCAACTACTCTTACACTGAAAAAGTATTTCCTTACATCCTGCAAAGAAGTTTTCTTACGAAGCTTCAAACTGTGACCTCTAGTTCTAGAGCCTGCCATATCAAAATATCGATCCCTATCCACTCTATCATAACCATGAAGGAATTTAAAGACTGTCACCATATCCCCTCTCAATCTTCTAGGTTCGAGTGATGGTAAGTCTAATTCCCTCAGCCTCTCTTCATAACTGAGATTGCGTATTTCTGGCACCAGTTTCGTGGCATGTCTTTGAACTTTTTCAAGCTTAGCTATGTGCTTTTTCAAGTGTGGATTCCAAAAGGTGGCTGCATATTCGAGTTTTGGCCTTATATAGGTTACATAAATATTTCTGAACATTTCCTTGTCCATGTGCCTGAAGGCTACCCTTACATTTGATAAGAATGCATATGCTGCCCTTACTATGCCATTTATATGTATTTCTGGAGACAAATCTGCCAGTATGTTTACTCCTAGATCTCTCTCATTTTCTGTCTCTTGAAGTTGTACTCCTGCCACCTAGTAGTCAAGCTTGGGCCTTCTTGCACTTGTACCCATTCTCATTACCTTACATTTTGAAGTATAGAATTTCATTAGCCACTTTTCTGACCACTCATGCAGATTATTTAGATCCTCCTGAAGTTCTCTACCATTGTTCTCGTTTTTTACTTTCTTCACAATATTTGCATCATCTGTAAACATATTCATGAATGAATTTACAGACTCTGGTAGGTCATTTACATATACAAAGAACAAAAGTGGCCCTAACTCTGAACCCTGTGGAACTCCACTACTAACTCTTCTCCATTCAGACACTGAGTGTCTTACTCTAACCCTCTGTTCCCTTCCTCCTAAGTAAGTTTTTATCCATTCCAAAACATTTCCACCTATTCTAGCCATTGCTTGCAGCTTCCTAATAAGTCTCCCATGCGGAACAGTGTCAAACACTTTCTGGAAGTCTAGGAATATGCAATCTGCCCAGCCCTCTCTTTCCTGTAAGATTCGGCTACCTCATCATAAAATTCTAATAAGTTTGTTACTGTTGATCTACCTTCTCTGAAGCCATGTTGCCTCACTGACAAAAAGTTGAAGGATTCCAAGTGAAGAGAGATATGTTTCCTTAGTAGTTTCTCCATAACTTTGCAAACTATGGTGGTCAAGGAAACTGGTCTATAGTTCAGAGCCGTATCCCTCCTTCCCTTTTTGAAGATAGGTATCACATTTGCTTGTTTCCAGCATCTTGGAATCTCCCCTGACTCCAGTGACTTTATAAATATGATACTTAGTGCCAGTGATATTGAGTTTGCGCATTTTTTAAGCACATGAGGGGATATGTCATCAGGACCTGTAGCTTAATGAACATCTAAATCCATCAGCGCTTAGCATACCTCTGTGGCTGTAAGGTTGATGTTCTCTAATTCCGGCCCTTGAGCTTCTATCTCTGCAATCTGAGGGGATGGGGTATTTTCTACTGTAAATACTGACTGAAACTCTTTGTTCAATTCTTTGCAGATCTCTTCATCCGTCTCAGTGATGCTTTCATCCACACTCTTTAGCCTTAAAACCTGTTCTTTTACCTTCAGTTTTCCTCTGATAAAGCTGTGGAAAAGCTTGGGATTTTCTTTAGCCTTCCTGGTGATGTCCCTCTCATAGTCTCTCTCTGCCTCTCTCCTTTTACTTAGGTAGTCATTTCTTGCTCTTTTGTAGGTTTGGCAGACATTTATGTTTTTTCTCCTCCTATACCTTTTCCAGCATTTGTCTCTCCACTCCTTAGCTCTTTTACACCCATTATCGAACCATTTCTCTCTGGCATGAATTACACCTACTTTGGTGACAGGTATGCAGCAATCTACTATCTTCCCATATTTCTCACAAAAGATGTCATACATTTCTTGTACAGATTTGTTGTAAAATAAGGTTCTCCAGTCAATAACTGCAAAAAGCTCATTCATTTTGATGTAATCTCCTTTCGGATAGTTCCTCCTCATGTCCTCAGTGCCTCTACCCTCAGGCAGAATATCTTCAATGATATACTCCATCAACAACACACAGTGGTCACTCTTTCCAATTGGTGGTTCATACTCAATTTTTTCAATATCCAACACATTATCTGTGAATACTAGATCAAGTAGAGATGGCTCATCCCCACCCCGGGCCCTCGTTGGTTCCATTACATGTTGGTGTAGGAAATTCCCTTGTATGCAATCTAGGAATCTTGCCCCGAATGAGTCCTCTCCACTGTGTGGGTCAAGATTTATCCAATCTATCTCTTTATGATTAAAATCTCCCATAATCAAAATCCTACATTTTTTATCCCGTGCCATGTTAACAACTGAGTTTATGACTTCAATAGTACCTATATGACTTTCCTCATAAACTTCAAGCCTATTCTGGTTCCTTGGTGGGTTATATGCAACAGTTATTATAATGCTCTCTGACCCAGTATTTATGCGAGCAACAAGAAATTCCTTGAACTCACTTTCTGTAGCCAAGTTTATTTCTTCAACTTGAATCCTTTCACTTATGAGCAGTGCTATCCCTCCACCAGCCCTCTCAGATCTTCCAACCGTTAGTATTCTGAAGCCCTTAGGAAAAACTGTGACACTGTTTATTTCCTCACTCAACTTAGTCTCTGTAATTGCTACTATATCTGCCTTACTGTTGTGAATCCTATCTTTTAATTCTACTGCCTTACCAGCTAATCCATCAGCATTTGTGTATAACAATCTTAATGAGGCCCCATCCCCTGATCTTCTGTCATTATCTTCTGTGTGTGTGTGTGTTGCTTGTCATGTCTATCTACATTACGCCAGGATGGTTGACCATATAACTAGTGTTCCTGGGTGATGGGTTGTGCCATGACACACCTTGCCTCTGGGGGCACTTTATCCCTTTGTGGTGGGGGGAAACAAGACCACCTCCGTGCTCTCCTGCATGTTTTGAAAGTGTACTAGCTCGGGTGGAGCTTGGGGACTGGGTTCCTCTCCTTTGTATGTTTTCTGCCTACAAATAGCTAAATGCTGGGATATTCTGGTAGAAGAGAACCAGCCAGAACCCTTGTAATTGGATATATTAATGTGCGTGTTTGTCTTCTAAGTATTAGACAGAGGGAGGAGATATGAAATATTTGCATGAAGAGAAAGATAGATGTTCTTGCAATGAGCGAAAATAATATAAAAGGGAATGATGAGATGGCCTTTGGGAGTGTGGGAGGAAGGGTATTTGGAGATGAGAGAGGGCGAGGAAGAAAGGTCATCTTTATCACGTCACTCTGCTGGTAAGTGACGTGATAAGTAAGTGTGTAGGGGATGGAAGGCAGTATTATCTCCCATGATAGTAGCTAAAATGAGAATGGGATGAGAGTTTAAGGCGTTTGTGAGAGCCTATGGACCTGGAAGTGAAAAGAGTGTGTAAGGCTTGGGAATGAATAAGACTGTGGTACTGATGAGAAATTTGAATGCTAGAGTAGGGAATGATCAAGTGGATGGTGTAATTGAGAAATATGAAGTACCTGGTTGGAATGAGAGTGGAGAGAAAATTAAAGATATGAGTATTGAGAGAAAGATGTTGATTACCAATATTGTAATTAAAAAGAAGGATGTGCAGAACTATACATAGGTCAGATTAGATAATAATAGAATAGTTGACTGAGCATTAATGCATTATGTTGTGGTGGACAAGACGATGATTGGAAGAGTATTGAATGTGAATGTACTGAGAAGAACTTGTGGTGGAATATCTGATCATGATTTTGTGGAAAGTAGAGTTAAAATGGGAGAAGCATGGATAAAGAGGAAAAGAGAGAGAGAGAGGAAGGAACGTGCTAAAAGTGTGTGGACTGAATAAAAAAAAGACTGTCAGTATAAGGCTAGTCTGAGGATTATGTGGAATATAGTGAAAGAGAAAGTGAAGCAGGGAGTCGAAGAAGAATAGTTGTTTCAAGGAGGAAGTTATGAAGTGTGCAGATGCTGTATATGGAAGGAGACTAATAGGTGGAAGTAAAAAGAATTTTAGTGGATGGTGGAATGAGGATATGAGTGCGGTAATGGCTGAAAAGAAGCAGACATTTGATGCATAGTTGCAGATAGGTAAGGTAGAGGTATATGAAAGTCATAGTGAAAAGAGGAGGTTAGTGAAGTGTGTGGTGAAAGAGGTAATGAGAGAAGTGGATGTCAGGTGGAGTAAAAACTTGTCTGAGAATATTGAAAGGCATAAGATGTTTTGGAAGGAGTGAAAAGAGTGAAGAAAGGTGAGTCTGGTAGAGGAGAGAGGGTGAAAGGAGCAGATGGGCTATTGCTAGTAGACGAAATTAAGGTGGGAGAGAGATGTGCTGAGTATTTCAAAGAACTGCTAATTGAGGAAGATGATAGAATGACAGAGATTGTGACTGTGGAAAATGAATGGAGAATGCCAATGTTAGGTGATGAAAACGATAGAGGAACAAGAAGACAGGAGGTACCTTTGGCATTAAGAGCAATGAAAGCAGGTAAAGCATCAGGGATAGATGGGTGTCATGTAGAATGCGTGTCAAAAGGAGGTAAGTCATTAGTAGAATGGATAGTTATGTTGGTGAATGTTTGTTTAAAAAATGGGATGGTTCCAGTTGATTGGAAGAGTGCATGTTTGGTTCTTCTTCATTAAAGGAAAGGAGATAAGTATGAGTGTAGGAGTTTTAAAGGAATTAGTTTTTTGAGGGTAGTTAGTAGGTTATATGGATGAGTGGTGATCAGGAGAACTAGGAAAGGTACAGAGAGATTGATTGGAGAAGAACAGCGTGGGTTTAGGAGAGGAAGAATATGCGTGGATCAAGTGTTTGTGGTAAAACAGGTGTGTGAGAAGTTTTTGAAGAAATGTAGGGACTCTTTTCGGACTTTATTGGACTTAGAGATAGCATATGACAGGGTTGGTAGAAAAGCATTGTGGAGTGTATAGCGACTGTATGGAATGAGTGGAAATTTATTTTATGCTGTCATGAATTTTTACATGAATAGTAGAGCATATGTGAGAGTTAGGAATGGTATGAGTGATTGTTCTGAGGTGAATGTAGGGTTACATAAAGGTAGTGTAATATCGCCAAGGTAGTTTAAAATGTATATGGATGGAGTAGTAAGGGAAGTAAATGATAGAGTATTTGAGAGAGGCTTCAAATTAGTGGGTGAATGTGGAAGTATGTGGAAAATGAATTAGTTGCTATTTGCGGATGACACAGCACTGGTGGCTGATACTGAGAATGATTTGAATCCTCTGAGATTGTTAGGGTGTGTGAAAATAAGGAAGTTGCGGTCGAATATTGCTATAAGTAAAGTTATGAGATGCACGAGGATTGTCAGTGTTTGCAGATTGAATGTAGGAGTGAATGGGAAGTTGCTTTATGAAGGTGAGAATTTTAAGTTTCTTGGGTCGTATGTGGCAAGGAATGGACGAGTAGATGCGGAGGTAAGTCACAGAGTGAAGGAACAGAATAAATGGCTAGTTGGGGTGAAAATTATGATGAGAAATAGGTTTTTAGGAATGAATGCAAAGATGAGGATATATAAAGATTTGATTGCACCGACAGGATTGCATGGACCAGAGACTAGAAATGTAAGAGAGAACGAAAAGAAGTTGAATGTAATGGAGATGATGTGTTTGAGAAGCATGATTGATGTATTTAGGACAGATAGAGTAAAGAATGAAGAGGTCAAACTGAGAACAGGTGTTGATAGAAAGCTGTTGGATAGGTTAGGTCATAGTAGTGAGTTGGTTTTGACACATGAAGAGGATGAGTGATAAACGATATAGTGAAGAGAGCGTGAAGTGTAGAAGTGGTTGCAGTTAGGGAAAGGGGAGGACCTAGAATGAGATGGATGGAAGGCGTGGAAAGGGCATTAGATATAATTGGAATGACAGTGGAATAGGGAAGAGAGCATGCAAGAGATAGGAATGAATAGAGGAAGACTGTGCACAGGTGACGTTGGCC
>JAXCGZ010015143.1:157500-177500 GCA_037179515.1 Halocaridina rubra
GAAAAAAGAATAAAGAAGCTGGAAGGGGAAAAGAGTCAACTAGAATCTAGAATTTCTAAACAAGAAGATAAAAACAAACAGCTAAATGACAACCTAAAGGAATTTAGATGTTAGTTCACTGCTCTCTTCTGAGAGAGACGAGATTGCTGCTTGGAATGTTCAGATTAAGGAAAACATTGAACAGTTCAGAAAAGAGTTCCAGGAGCTGAATATGGAAAATGATGCCATGAAAACGTCCTTTGCTGATGCACTAAAGGGGAATGTGGCAGTAAAAGAGGCTGTAAAGGTGGTGGCACTGGAAAACATACAAACAGTTGACTATAAAGAGACAGTAATCGAAAAAATGAAAGACGTTGTGATGGAAAGGGCAAACCCACTCATCAGACAGGCACTTGATAAGGAGAAGACAGTGGTAATCTCAGGCATAAGTGAATCCCAAGAGCCAACATGGCAGGGGAGACTTGAAGAAAATAAAGCTAACGTTGTAGACCTGATAAGAAAGCTTGGAGTAGTATGTGGTCCTGAGGATATTGTAAACATACACCAACTAGGTAAATATTCGAGGGAAGGAAAGCCGAGACCAACAAAAGTAACCTTTGAGAGAGGGGAGACATGTAGGGAAATATTGTTGAGAAAAAAAAGTCTAAAAGACCTTCAAGAATGCAAAGAAGTGTTCATTAGACGATACAGAACACAGGAAGAGATGGGAAAGATCAAAAACTTGTTGCAAGAGGCAAGAAGGTTAAATGATGAAAGAAATGAAGAAGAGAAGAAAAATATTTGTTACAGAATACTTCCAGACAAAGGGGAGATAAAGAAGATAATGACAGAAGATCAGGGGATGGGGCCTCATTAAGATTGTTATACACAAATGCTGATGGATTAGCTGGTAAGGCAGTAGAATTAAAAGATAGGATTCACAACAGTAAGGCAGATATAGTAGCAATTACAGAGAGTAAGTTGAGTGAGGACATAAACAGTGTCACAGTTTTTCCTAAGGGTTTCAGAATACTAAGGGTCGAAAGATCTGAGAGGACTGGTGGAGGGATAGCACTGCTCATAAGTGAGAGGATTCAAGTTGAAGAAATAAACTTGGCTATAGAAAGTGAGTTCAGGGAATTTCTTGTTGCTCGCATAAATACTGGGTCAGAGAGCATTATAATAACTGTTGTATATAACCCACCAAGGAACCAAAATAGGCTTGAAATTTATGAGGAAAGTCATATAGGTACGATTGAAGTCATAAACTCAGTTGTTAACATGGCGCGGGAGAAAAAATTTAGGATTTTGATTATGGGAGACTTTAATCATAAAGAGATAGATTGGATAAATCTTGACCCACACAGTGGTGAGGACTCATTTGGGGCAAGATTCCTAGATTGCGTACAAGGGAATTTCCTACACCAACATGTAATGGAACCAACAAGAGCCAGGGGTGGGGATGAGCCATCACTACTTGATCTGGTGTTCACAGATAATGTGTTGGATATTGAAAATATTGAGTATGAACCACCAATTGGAAAGAGTGACCACTGTGTGTTGTTGATGGAGTATATCATTGAAGACATTCTTCCTGAGAGTAGAGGCACTGAGGACATGAGGAGGAACTATCCGAAAGGAGATTACATCAAAATGAATGAGCTTTTTGCAGTTATTGACTGGAGAACCTTATTTTACAACAAATCTGTACAAGAAATGTATGACATCTTTTGTGAGAAATATGGGAAGATAGTAGATTGCTGCATACCTGTCACCAAAGTAGGTGTAATTCATGCCAGAGAGAAATGGTTCGATAATGGGTGTAAAAGAGCTAAGGAGTGGAGAGACAAATGCTGGAAAAGGTATAGGAGGAGAAAAAACATAAATGCCTGGCAAACCTACAAAAGAGCAAGAAATGACTACCTAAGTAAAAGGAGAGAGGCAGAGAGAGATTATGAGAGGGACATCACCAGGAAGGCTAAAGAAAATCCCAAGCTTTTCCACAGCTTTATCAGAGGAAAACTGAAGGTAAAAGAACAGGTTTTAAGGCTAAAGAGAGCGGATGGAAGCATCACTGAGACGGACGAAGAGATCTGCAAAGAATTGAACAAGGAGTTTCAGTCAGTATTTACAGTAGAAAATACCCCACCCCCTCAGATTGCAGTGATAGAAGCTCAAGGGCCGGTATTAGAGAACATCAACCTTACAGCCACAGAGGTATGCAAAGCGCTGATGGATTTAGATGTTCATAAAGCTACAGGTCCTGATGATATATCCCCTCATGTGCTTAAAAAATGCGCAAACACAATATCAGTGGCACTAAGTATCATATTTAAGGAGTCACTGGAGTCGGGGGAGATTCCAAGATGCTGGAAACAAGCAAATGTGATACCTATCTTCAAAAAGGGAAGGAGGGATACGGCTCTGAACTATAGACCAGTTTCCTTGACCAGCATAGTTTGCAAAGTTATGGAGAAACTACTAAGGAAACATATCTCTCTTCACTTGGAATCCTTCAACTTTTTGTCAGTGAGGCAACATGGCTTCAGAGAAGGAAGATCAACAGTAACAAACTTATTAGAATTTTATGATGAGGTAAGCCAAATCTTACAGGAAAGAGAGGGCTGGGCAGATTGCATATTCCTAGACTTCCAGAAAGCGTTTGACACTGTTCCACATGGGAGACTTATTAGGAAGCTGCAATCAATGGCTAGAATAGGTGGAAATGTCTTGGAATGGATAAAAACTTACTTAGAAGGAAGGGAACAGAGGGTTAGAGTAAGACACTCAGTGTCTGAATGGAAAAAGAGTTAGTAGTGGAGTTCCACAGGGTTCAGTTTTAGGGCCACTTTTGTTCCTTGTATATGTAAATGACCTACCAGAGTCTGTAAATTCATTCATGAATATGTTTGCAGATGATGCAAAGATTGTGAAGAAAGTAAAAAACGAGAACAATGGTAGAGAACTTCAGGAGGATCTAAATAATCTGCATGAGTGGTCAGAAAAGTGGCTAATGAAATTCAATACCTCAAAATGTAAGGTAATGAGAATGGGTACAAGTGCAAGAAGGCCCAAGCTTGACTACTCGGTGGCTGGAGTACAACTTCAAGAGAGAGAAAATGAGAGAGATCTAGGAGTAAACATAGTGGCAGATTTGTCTCCAGAAATACATATAAATGGCGTAGTAAGGGCAGCATATGCATTCTTATCAAATGTAAGGGTAGCCTTCAGGCACATGGACAAGTAAATGTTCAGAAATATTTATGTAACCTATGTGAGGCCAAAACTCGAATATGCAGCCCCCTTTTGGAATCCGCACTTGAAAAAGCACATAGCTAAGCTTGAAAAAGTTCAAAGACATGCCACGAAACTGGTGACAGAAATACGCAATCTCGGTTATGATGAGAGGCTGAGGGAATTAGACTTGCCATCACTCGAAGCTAGAAGAGTAAGGGGGGATATGGTGACAGTCTTTAAATTCCTTCATGGTTATGATAGAGTGGATAGGGATCGATATTTCGATATGGCTGGCTCTAGAACTAGAGGTCATAGTTTGAAGCTTCGTAAGAAAACTTGTTTGCAGGATGTAAGGAAATACTTTTTCAGTGTAAGAGTAGTTGATAATTGGAATTCGCTAAGCGAGGAGGTAGTTAATGCTATCTCAATCCATAGTTTTAAGGACAGGTATGATAAGTGTCACTAAGTCTAAAAATGGAACCGATCAGAAGACGGGAAGATACGAGCTTTGGGCTCTTTCCCGTAAACACAATTAGGTAATCACAATTAGGTAATCACACACACACACACACACACACACATACAAGGGAATTTCCTACACCAACATGTAATGGAACCAACAAGAGCCAGGGGTGGGGATGAGCCATCACTACTTGATCTAGTGTTCACAGATAATGTGTTGGATATTGAAAATATTGAGTATGAACCACCAATTGGAAAGAGTGACCACTGTGTATTGTTGATGGAGTATATCATTGAAGACATTCTTCCTGAGAGTAGAGGCACTGAGGACATGAGGAGGAACTATCCGAAAGGAGATTACATCAAAATGAATGAGCTTTTTGCAGTTATTGACTGGAGAACCTTATTTTACAACAAATCTGCACAAGAAATGTATGACATCTTTTGTGAGAAATATGGGAAGATAGTAGATTGCTGCATACCTGTCACCAAAGTAGGTGTAATTCATGCCAGAGAGAAATGGTTCGATAATGGGTGTAAAAGAGCTAAGGAGTGGAGAGACAAATGCTGGAAAAGGTATAGGAGGAGAAAAAACATAAATGCCTGGCAAACCTACAAAAGAGCAAGAAATGACTACCTAAGTAAAAGGAGAGAGGCAGAGAGAGATTATGAGAGGGACATCACCAGGAAGGCTAAAGAAAATCCCAAGCTTTTCCACAGCTTTATCAGAGGAAAACTGAAGGTAAAAGAACAGGTTTTAAGGCTAAAGAGAGCGGATGGAAGCATCACTGAGACGGACGAAGAGATCTGCAAAGAATTGAACAAGGAGTTTCAGTCAGTATTTACAGTAGAAAATACCCCACCCCCTCAGATTGCAGTGATAGAAGCTCAAGGGCTGGTATTAGAGAACATCAACCTTACAGCCACAGAGGTATGCAAAGCGCTGATAGATTTAGATGTTCATAAAGCTACAGGTCCTGATGACATATCCCCTCATGTGCTTAAAAAATGCGCAAACACAATATCAGTGGCACTAAGTATCATATTTAAGGAGTCACTGGAGTCGGGGGAGATTCCAAGATGCTGGAAACAAGCAAATGTGATACCTATCTTCAAAAAGGGAAGGAGGGATACGGCTCTGAACTATAGACCAGTTTCCTTGACCAGCATAGTTTGCAAAGTTATGGAGAAACTACTAAGGAAACATATCTCTCTTCACTTGGAATCCTTCAACTTTTTGTCAGTGAGGCAACATGGCTTCAGAGAAGGAAGATCAACAGTAACAAACTTATTAGAATTTTATGATGAGGTAAGCCAAATCTTACAGGAAAGAGAGGGCTGGGCAGATTGCATATTCCTAGACTTCCAGAAAGCGTTTGACACTGTTCCACATGGGAGACTTATTAGGAAGCTGCAATCAATGGCTAGAATAGGTGGAAATGTCTTGGAATGGATAAAAACTTACTTAGAAGGAAGGGAACAGAGGGTTAGAGTAAGACACTCAGTGTCTGAATGGAGAAGAGTTAGTAGTGGAGTTCCACAGGGTACAGTTTTAGGGCCACTTTTGTTCCTTATATATGTAAATGACCTACCAGAGTCTGTAAATTCATTCATGAATATGTTTGCAGATGATGCAAAGATTGTGAAGAAAGTAAAAAACGAGAACAATGGTAGAGAACTTCAGGAGGATCTAAATAATCTGCATGAGTGGTCAGAAAAGTGGCTAATGAAATTCAATACCTCAAAATGTAAGGTAATGAGAATGGGTACAAGTGCAAGAAGGCCCAAGCTTGACTACTCGGTGGCTGGAGTACAACTTCAAGAGAGAGAAAATGAGAGAGATCTAGGAGTAAACATAGTGGCAGATTTGTCTCCAGAAATACATATAAATGGCGTAGTAAGGGCAGCATATGCATTCTTATCAAATGTAAGGGTAGCCTTCAGGCACATGGACAAGGAAATGTTCAGAAATATTTATGTAACCTATGTGAGGCCAAAACTCGAATATGCAGCCCCCTTTTGGAAGCCGCACTTGAAAAAGCACATAGCTAAGCTTGAAAAAGTTCAAAGACATGCCACGAAACTGGTGCCAGAAATACGCAATCTCGGTTATGATGAGAGGCTGAGGGAATTAGACTTGCCATCACTCGAAGCTAGAAGAGTAAGGGGGGATATGGTGACAGTCTTTAAATTCCTTCATGGTTATGATAGAGTGGATAGGGATCGATATTTCGATATGGCTGGCTCTAGAACTAGAGGTCATAGTTTGAAGCTTCGTAAGAAAACTTGTTTGCAGGATGTAAGGAAATACTTTTTCAGTGTAAGAGTAGTTGATAATTGGAATTCGCTAAGCGAGGAGGTAGTTAATGCTATCTCAATCCATAGTTTTAAGGACAGGTACGATAAGTATCACTAAGTCTAAAAATGGAACCGATGAGGAGACGGGAAGATACGAGCTTTGGGCTCTTTCCCGTAAACACAATTAGGTAATCACAATTAGGTAATCACACACACACACACACACACGCACACACACACTTACACACACACACACACACACACACACACACACATATATATATATATATATATATATATATATATATATATATATATATATATATATATATATATATATATATGTGTATGTATACTATATTACATTTGACAGTTGTGCTTGAGAAGGGATCCAGTTAGGATCCGAAATATAGCATTGTTTTATAAGTTTTGTTTCACTGATGGGCTTCCTTACTATTTAGTGCTGTATGCTAACAGTTTGTACTTATTTATGTATAATATATATATATATATATATATATATATATATATATATATATATATATATATATATATATATATATATATATATATACATATGCATATATATATATATATATATATATATATATATATATATATATATATATATATATATATATATATATATATATATACATATATATATATATATATATATATATATATATATATATATATATATATATATATATATATATATATATATATATATATATATATATATATATATATATATAAACATATATAATATATATATATATATATATATATATATATATATATATATATATATATATATATATATATATATATATATATATATATATACATACATACATACATATATATATATATATATATATATATATATATATATATATATATATATATATATATATATATACATATATATATATATATATATATATATATATATATATATATATATATATATATATATATATATATATATATATATATATATATATATATATATATATATATATATATATATATATATATATATATATATATATATATATATATATATATATATATATATATATATATATATATATATATATATATATATATATATATATATATATATATATATATATATATATATATATATATAATTAGTAGTTTGGCCATGGCACCAGCCGCCCATTGAACTACTATAATTGAATTTATTATTGACTTAACTAGGACAGTTAAAGGTTAAGTCTTCCTTCAGGCACAGGTCTTTCTCTATGCCTACATCTACACCGAATATTCTTGCACATTCATTACACATCTCTTAATCCCATTACATTTGACAAGTCAAAACACTGCAAATATCTATTTCTTTTTACTGTATATTTCCTCATTTTTACTAATATCATGGAAGGTCCACAGCTTATGGCCCCAAGTGCCTGGCACAGAAGGGTGCTAAGAATCTCCGAGGATCATGATGACTCCACTACTGGTGTGGGTTTAGAAACGCTTGGATGGTAATAATGGTTATGCTATTAACCTTGCACCCCCTGATAGATCTGCTTATACTCTAACCTCCTCCTTCTCTCTGAACCATTGCTGTCTAGCCATGGTTCCCCTGACCTCTTTCAAATCTCTCACTATAATCTGTATTCTAGTTTCCGTTCCAAATGTGGGGTCTGTTCCTACTGTAACATGAACACCTCTACTGCAAGGCTCGTGGTCCTTGTATCTCCTGACTTTGATGTTCTCTGGTTGAAGATATATCTCTTTACAACACTACATTTCATTACTTCTGCTACTGCTCTCGTAACTCCACTGGCTTAGTGTCTTTCTTTGAATATCTATCCTCTTGCCATGAGTATTTGCTGTCTCTGCTCACCCACATGTTGAAGCTATATATATTGGGATGTCAATGTACACCAAGTGAATGGCTTAATTCTTCTCCCACTGATGTGGGAGGAATTAAGGCCCATACTTTTTCTATTACTCATGATTTGGAACAGATAATCACACAGATTATCCTGTTCGTGATCCAGATCGCTACAAACATGCAGCTAACACTCTTGACTTATTTTTTACTTTTAATCCTTCAAATTACTTATATTTTGTGCTATCCCCTTTTGGTAAATCTGACCACTCTGCGATCTGAGTTTCGTCCAGTTTTGCTATCTCTCCATCAATTCATTTTACTCAGTGCCACCATTGGCATTTTGAGTGTACCCAACGTGATGATTTGCGAAACTTTCTCTTTGACTTCCCATGGGATGACTACTACTTTCGAACCTGCAACCCTGATCAGATAAAAAAAAACAAAGCTAATAGTTGCCGAGATCATAACCCTTGAATGGAAGAGTTCATCCCCTCCTCTATGAAATCTTTTTCTCCCCCATGTCCTTGATTTGATCATGCCTGCTCCATGGGTATTCAGGTCAGGGATTGGGTATACTAGTCGTACCAAGCCTCAACTACTGATTTAATCGCTCTTCTTTTGTTACAGATAGTAATCGCTCTGCTGCTCACATCCAAAGGTCTTAAGCTTCCGTCTTAAAAAGGAAAGTTGATGATCTTAACTCCTCCCCCACTGATAAATGTTTCTGGTCCATAGCCAATACCCTCTCCAAAAACTTCTGTATCTCAAGCTTCCCACCTTTCAATCGTTCTGAAGGTTATTTAGCTCTCCCACTGACAAAGCTACTCTCTTTGATTTTCATTTTTCTGCCAACTCTGCTGTAAGCGATTCTAGCTCACCTGTCCCTCATACTTTACCCCTTTCTAATCCTTGCAAAGTTCAAGAGATTCTTTGCTCTCTAAAGACGAACAAGGCATCCGGACCCGGTGGTATCCCTGCAATGTTCCTTAAGGAGTTTGCAGATGAACTGGCTTCCGTACTTTGCCATTTTTTCGCCTCAATCTCACAACCAGTATGTGTCCTTCATCTTGGAAGCATGCTCTAGTTCAACCTGTTCCTAAGACGGGTGACCACTCTATTCCTTTAAGCTACCAGCCTATTTCCTTAACCTCTGTTATCGTTAAAGTATTTGAAACATTGCTCAATTCTCACTTCTTGAATAATTTTGAATCTAATTCGCTTATCTTCGATCACCAGTACGGCTTATGCAAATCAAGGTCCATTGGTGACCAACTGTCCTATCTTACTCAAGTATGGTCATCTTCTCTGAGGAACTATGAGGAATCATTTGTCGTCGCTCTTGATATCTCTAAGGCTTTTAACCGAGTCTGGCATCTCTGTTGGCCAAGTTGCCTGTGCGTTTCTGGTAAAGTGTGTAGGACGGATTACGTCCAGTAGAACTCGATCCAAAAGTTGATTTACATTGAAATAAATATTTTTCAGCAAGCAAAGCAAGCTAATGACACGTCTATACCACAGGTTGATGCTTGAGTCATGAATAAATAATTTAATTGAACGGAAGATTTTATCCTAGAATCTAAGCTGAAAATTTGCAACTGTTGACTAAACTGGTGACGAATACTTCACACTAGGAAGTAAAAATGAATTAAAACAATTCATTATAATAGATTTGTTCCAAAAAAAAATCTGAGAAAACTTGCTCAAGATATAATTTTTTGTGCAACTGGGGAGGAATAAAAAAAAAGTTTGTTAAAGAATCCTGAACGAATTACATATAATTAAGGGAATATTATCAATAGGGAGACTGGCATGTGGAAGATAAAAATTCAGGACCTACCTATTATAAAATTTTGGCCCAAGCACTAATTTTAGCAAAATCTCTACTCAGAGATTCAGCAACAGTCAGATTCATTTTCGGGATGGAACAACAGCATGTAAGGTAGTATCATCTACATAGGTAAGTAATTTGCTCTCCAAATCTTTTCACATGTCATAAGTATAAAGGATGAACACTAAAGGGCCAAAAATACTATCCTGTGTAATATCTGAGATCGCACGAGTGAGTTTACTGTATTATCCATCCGTCACCACCCTTTCAGCCCTGGTACTTAAAAATTGCTCAGTAATGCTGAGAAACAAGTCCACCAGTATCCATGTTTCTTAATTTAAAAATGAGAACCTCGTGATTAGAGCAGTCATTAGGAGCACTAAAGTCAAGTTCAATCATGCGAGCCTCCTGATCAGAGTCTAGTTTGTTTCGAAATATTCAGAAATCATTAGAAGACCATCACAAGTGACCAAATCTTTATAAAAATCAAACTATATATTCGAAAAAATTCCATCACATTCTACGTTATTTTAGAAGCACTTCACAAGTAGTTTCTCGTAAACTTTAGATAAATAAGGAGTAAACGTAATTGGGCGATAATCAAAGGATGATGCACTTTCCAAAAAACCTTTAAGGAGATCAGTCTAAGTATTAGTTCTCCAACAAGATGGAAAAGATCCAGACTTCATGAGTTTCTGATATTTCTCTGACAAGTTTGGTGCTCGTAGATCAGCTCTTAAAATAAAAGAGGAAAAATTCCATTAGGATCACTGTCACCACTAACATCCAAGGCACGCAAAAGACATATAGCCTTATGGGATCGAAATGTGAGCGATGTCATTTTTGTTTAACATAGCAAGTATTAGTAAGCTAAAGTTTCATGTCACTCTGCTTGATATTAAATCTACAAGCTAAAATACCTACCTTCTCTTTTGGGCAGTGTGTAAAGAGCCCATCAGGATAAAGTGATGGTGGTTTTAACATATTAATACCAAATAGAGCCGTTTCTTTTAATGAACCACCACTTCAGTTGATATACACCAGAGAGTGTTTCTTAGACACTATCATTACATTCATTTTCAGCTGTAGTATAATCATATTGCGCCAGATATCTCAGTCAATATTTAATTCTTAACTTTAGATCTCATCGTTTTCGAATCCAAGGAATATATACTGCTAGTAAAAGTTTTGTAGGTTATATTGGCCGGATGTAGGTCTGTTGTCCTAGTTCAGTCACCAGGTTTGGATGACTCTTTATGTTTCTCCTATCCTTTTACCAGTTTTTGGGGTACTTTGGGCACAACTCGACGACAGTATGGTAATTCATTGTAGTGGAATATATATATGTTACTTGTTTTTCTTGATAGGCAAGTCTACATTCTTTATTAAAAAGTGCTTTATTTTCAATGCAAAAATTCAATAGTATAAATGGAACTCCTCTCTCACTGATGTCAACCACAAAGTTCTTTAGTGAATTTATCTAATAATCTTGAACATAAATGTCTTGCCAATTAAGATTTGCAAGGTCAGAAAAGATATCACCTCAAGCTTCCCGTCACTTAAGGATAATTTTACAAGAAAAGAAATACATCTAGGATGTCTTTATTGATTTTTACAGTAGCAAAAAGTAGGCAATGATTCGATGACCCAATGGGAGAATTATGTTTAAAAATAATAGCAACAGACTATGTTGCAATATCCAAAGCTGCAACACCATGACAAGCAATTGGTGGAGCAAAGTTCAGCCACTCTCTGTGACGAGCATCAAATCACCTACAAAAATAAATGGAGCCTTCCTGTCAACCTGCTGTTCAGCCTCCATATTATCAGCGAGACAATCAAATATACTGTCATTAAAGTCTCGGTTACAGTAAATTAAAAAAAATGCAATTATTATTATGCCTTCTAAACATTTTCATAACCTGAAATATATATATATATATATATATATATATATATATATATATATATATATATATATATATATATATATATATATATATATATATATATATATATATATATATATATATATATATATATATATATATATATATATATATATATATATATATATATATATGAAAATAACTGCGATACCTCGAGCTCCTTCAAAAGTTAGGATATCTAGAAGCTTGGAAAAAGCAGCTCAAATATATGCCGCATCTGATAATCAAGTGTCTCCAGGAAAAACAAGATGTCACGCCGACCAGAGGCAACAGCAAGGACATTGATGTTAGCATGGAGGCGTCTGATATTAGTAAGTAGTATATGACAACGATATAATTTAGTGTGGGCACATGACCAGTATTCAAGTCACCTTTACGAGATACCAATAAAATTATAAATAGTGCAATTTTCTGCCTGTCCTGGTGTCTCAATCATAAAAAAAGAAAAGAAAAAAAAGACATTTTCATAAAAGAAGTATAAACTTAATGAAATAGCAACAACACCAACAGTATTTACAATGCATCACTACTCTCAGGACTCCAAAGTCAGCTAGAGGGAGTACAGTCATGATGACCTTAGAAATGTAACAAAACAGACAGAAGAAAATGTTATAGTGAAGGAGAGGTAATCTTCATGAAAACCCACAAGGCACTCAAGCCCGCCTTACACACATTTTGAAAGAGAAATTGGTAATGAAAGAAATGGAAATTTATGCTTGAGCGAACCCTTTAGAAACAGTTCCCAGATGCATGGCTGTAGAAAACCATTGTGCAGAGACTATGGCTCACCCTGATATCTACGAGCAGTGGCTACCTGGTCAACCACTTTGGTGTAATGTAGATAGACATGACAACAACCTAAATCAAAGTTACATTTATCGACAAAGGTTTTTCCATTGCTCATGACAACCAAGGACAGCATCAAATGGAGCAGATGATGTGAACCCCCTTCAACTTGAAGCATTTTGTCTTCGGTTCTTTAATAATATGTACATACTTCATTTATGTTAAATCCTGATACTAACACACACACATACACACACACACACACACACACACACATGCACACGCACACGCACACGCACACGCACACACACACACACACACACTCATCAGACAGGCACTTGATAAGGAGAAGACAGTGGTAATCTCAGGCATAAGTGAATCCCAGGAGCCAACATGGCAGGGGAGACTTGAAGAAAATAAAGCTAGGGTTGTAGACCTGATAAGAAAGCTTGGAGTAGTATGTGGTCCTGAGGATATTGTAAACATACACCAACTAGGTAAATATTCGAGGGAAGGAAAGCCGAGACCAACAAAAGTAACCTTTGAGAGAGGGGAGACATGTAGGGAAATATTGTTGAGAAAAAAAAGTCTAAAAGACCTTCAAGAATGCAAAGAAGTGTTCATTAGACGATACAGAACACAGGAAGAGATGGGAAAGATCAAAAACTTGTTGCAAGAGGCAAGAAGGTTAAATGATGAAAGAAATGAAGAAGAGAAGAAAAATTTTCGTTACGGAATACTTCCAGACAAAGGGGAGATAAAGAAGATAATGACAGAAGATCAGGGGATGGGGCCTCATTAAGATTGTTATACACAAATGCTGATGGATTAGCTGGTAAGGCAGTAGAATTAAAAGATAGGATTCACAACAGTAAGGCAGATATAGTAGCAATTACAGAGACTAAGTTGAGTGAGGACATAAACAGTGTCACAGTTTTTCCTAAGGGCTTCAGAATACTAAGGGTCGAAAGATCTGAGAGGACTGGTGGAGGGATAGCACTGCTCATAAGTGAGAGGATTCAAGTTGAAGAGATAAACTTGGCTATAGAAAGTGAGTTCAGGGAATTTCTTGTTGCTCGCATAAATACTGGGTCAGAGAGCATTATAATAACTGTTGTATACAACCCACCAAGGAACCAAAATAGGCTTGAAATTTATGAGGAAAGTCATATAGGTACGATTGAAGTCATAAACTCAGTTGTTAACATGGCACGGGAGAAAAAATGTAGGATTTTGATTATGGGAGACTTTAATCATAAAGAGATAGATTGGATAAATCTTGACCCACACAGTGGTGAGGACTCCTTTGGGGCAAGATTCCTAGATTGCGTACAAGGGAATTTCCTACACCAACATGTAATGGAACCAACAAGAGCCAGGGGTGGGGATGAGCCATCACTACTTGATCTGGTGTTCACAGATAATGTGTTGGATATTGAAAATATTGAGTATGAACCACCAATTGGAAAGAGTGACCACTGTGTGTTGTTGATGGAGTATATCATTGAAGACATTCTTCCTGAGAGTAGAGGCACTGAGGACATGAGGAGGAACTATCAGAAAGGAGATTACATCAAAATGAATGAGCTTTTTGCAGTTATTGACTGGAGAACCTTATTTTACAACAAATCTGTACAAGAAATGTATGACATCTTTTGTGAGAAATATGGGAAGATTGTAGATTGCTGCATACCTGTCACCAAAGTAGGTGTAATTCATGCCAGAGAGAAATGGTTCGATAATGGGTGTAAAAGAGCTAAGGAGTGGAGAGACAAATGCTGGAAAAGGTATAGGAGGAGAAAAAACATAAATGCCTGGCAAACCTACAAAAGAGCAAGAAATGACTACCTAAGTAAAAGGAGAGAGGCAGAGAAAGATTATGAGAGGCACATCACCAGGAAGGCGAAAGAAAATCCCAAGCTTTTCCACAGCTTTATCAGAGGAAAACTGAAGGTAAAAGAACAGGTTTTAAGGCTAAAGAGAGCGGATGGAAGCATCACTGAGACGGACGAAGAGATCTGCAAAGAATTGAACAAGGAGTTTCAGTCAGTATTTACAGTAGAAAATACCCCACCCCCTCAGATTGCAGTGATAGAAGCTCAAGGGCCGGTATTAGAGAACATCAACCTTACAGCCACAGAGGTATGCAAAGCGCTGATGGATTTAGATGTTCATAAAGCTACAGGTCCTGATGACATATCCCCTCATGTGCTTAAAAAATGCGCAAACACAATATCAGTGGCACTAAGTATCATATTTAAGGAGTCATTGGAGTCGGGGGAGATTCCAAGATGCTGGAAACAAGCAAATGTGATACCTATCTTCAAAAAGGGAAGGAGGGATACGGCTCTGAACTATAGACCAGTTTCCTTGACCAGCATAGTTTGCAAAGTTATGGAGAAACTACTAAGGAAACATATCTCTCTTCACTTGGAATCCTTCAACTTTTTGTCAGTGAGGCAACATGGCTTCAGAGAAGGAAGATCAACAGTAACAAACTTATTAGAATTTTATGATGAGGTAAGCCAAATCTTACAGGAAAGAGAGGGCTGGGCAGATTGCATATTCCTAGACTTCCAGAAAGCGTTTGACACTGTTCCACATGGGAGACTTATTAGGAAGCTGCAATCAATGGCTAGAATAGGTGGAAATGTCTTGGAATGGATAAAAACTTACTTAGAAGGAAGGGAACAGAGGGTTAGAGTAAGACACTCAGTGTCTGAATGGAGAAGAGTTAGTAGTGGAGTTCCACAGGGTTCAGTTTTAGGGCCACTTTTGTTCCTTGTATATGTAAATGACCTACCAGAGTCTGTAAATTCATTCATGAATATGTTTGCAGATGATGCAAAGATTGTGAAGAAAGTAAAAAACGAGAACAATGGTAGAGAACTTCAGGAAGATCTAAATAATCTGCATGAGTGGTCAGAAAAGTGGCTAATGAAATTCAATACCTCAAAATGTAAGGTAATGAGAATGGGTACAAGTGCAAGAAGGCCCAAGCTTGACTACTCGGTGGCTGGAGTACAACTTCAGGAGACAGAAAATGAGAGAGATCTAGGAGTAAACATATTGGCAGATTTGTCTCCAGAAATACATATAAATGGCGTAGTAAGGGCAGCATATGCATTCTTATCAAATGTAAGGGTAGCCTTCAGGCACATGGACAAGGAAATGTTCAGAAATATTTATGTAACCTATGTGAGGCCAAAACTCGAATATGCAGCCCCCTTTTGGAATCCGCACTTGAAAAAGCACATAGCTAAGCTTGAAAAAGTTCAAAGACATGCCACAAAACTGGTGCCAGAAATACGCAATCTCGGTTATGATGAGAGGCTGAGGGAATTAGACTTGCCATCACTCGAAGCTAGAAGAGTAAGGGGGGATATGGTGACAGTCTTTAAATTCCTTCATGGTTATGATAGAGTGGATAGGGATCGATATTTCGATATGGCTGGCTCTAGAACTAGAGGTCATAGTTTGAAGCTTCGGAAGAAAACTTGTTTGCAGGATGTAAGGAAATACTTTTTCAGTGTAAGAGTAGTTGATAATTGGAATTCGCTAAGCGAGGAGGTAGTTAATGCTACCTCAATCCATAGTTTTAAGGACAGGTATGATAAGTATCACTAAGTCTAAAAATGGAACCGATCAGGAGACGGGAAGATACGAGCTTTGGGCTCTTTCCCGTAAACACAATTAGGTAATCACAATTAGGTAATCACACACACACACACACACACACACACACACACACACACACACACACACACACACACACACATATATATATATATATATATATATATATATATATATATATGTATATATATATATATATATATATATATATATAATATATATATATATATATATATATATATATATATATATATATATATATATATATATATATATATATATATATATATATATATATATATATATATATATATATATATATATATATATATATATATATATATATATATATATATATATATATATATATATGCAATTATTGAAGCATTTTTACTGAAAAATTCTGGTGTTTTCAAACATGTATTTATATACCGTGGGTTTTCAACATGACATGTACTCTAATTACTCAGCCCAGTAGAGACACTTCACCTATAATGAAATATCAACATACCACCGGTTATTCTGCGTCAGGTTTACCTACTACAACAGCTACTCACTTATTCACTCAAATGCCTGGTAGGCTTAAGTCAGCCTGTCATTCATGAGCCTCTTAGACAGCTCTCCTCAACTTCTTTCGCAGAGAAATCCGTCCATGTAGAAAAATGTCATTGCGTGTGTCTTGTGCAAAGTGTTACCTCCCATTGGTCTGCTAGTCCTACAGCAGTGATTATTTGATGTAACTTTATTGCAATAATGAATTAAATAATTTTTGATGCATGTTAAAATATTTTTTTCCTTCGTGTGCTGTCCTATATTTGCCAAAATTTTAAACACATCATATATCTATATCTATCTATCTATCTATCTATCTATCTATCTATCTATCTATCTATCTATCTATCTATCTATCTATCTATCTATCTATCTATATATATATATATATATATATATATATATATATATATATATATATATATATATATATATATATAATCTAAAAAGTTCTAATACACTCTCTTACTAAGTAATTCTCACTTTAAGTTAGGTATATTTATTATACATCGTACTTTCAATTTTGCAGAATAACTTACTACTCTTTTTCTAGTGTTTATGTCCTCCTCGCCACGTTCGGGGCCTTGATTTTCGAATAGAGGACTACCTATTTCATTCATCCTCAAAAGACTTTCTTCCAATTTGCTTATTCAGTGAATCCCTTGATGCAAATGTAAATGATGCCTTTAACGGTTGTAACCCTGGATTCCTTAATGTTTAAGCGGTTCCCTTGGGAAAGAGAATCGCTACGTAAATTGGTTGATACTAAAGTTTCTGTAGTCACCGTGGCTTAAACGGTAGCGTCTGCGACTCAGGCGTCAGATCGAGGGTTCACGCTCCGTTACGGTCTGAGGTTAGCAAGGGCATGCACTCAGGGTAACGATTACATCTGTCAAACAAGTCCTTCGCAAGAAAGCAACCGACCTAACCCTTGGATGCAAGGGAATCCGTGACGTAAAACCGGAACTAGAGTTTCTCTAAAGAAGGGGATCTTACCAAGGAGCCCCATTAGTTAGAATGCGGCCCCTAGATCCATCTGACGATGTTGCTTTCTGTCAACTTCTGTGGGACCAATTTAAGATCTCAAAACTTCTAGGGTTCTTACATATGTCTATCCATTAGATACAATGAGCAGCCAGTCAGCCATCTCGTGTACCCACAATTATTATTCTAGGGAGTCGCCACGCCGGCATCGCAGCAATCCCATCGCTAGCTCTTTTGACGTCGAAATCCTTGTGACAACAAAATAGCATTCAATCTCAATCTTTAAATAGTAACAGTTAAATTTACCGCGTCTGTATCTGAATCTATGGCGTATAATCTCTCGTAAAAATATGGCAACTCTTTATTTTTATACTCTGAGCGCTAGTCATCTATGGCTTAAACCTTAAAGGGATGTAAGTTCACTACATTGTAGTTGTGTTACAATATTTCTAGTTTTTAGTTGAAAGTTTGGGACAATGGCACAGGACAAAACATTTTTCGTTAGAAGGATATAATATTTGACAAATGTTAGCTTGTTGAGACGATATTTCTACAAAGTGGTATGTTGGGAGACATCTTAATACCTACAACGACCATAGTAACTACGGTTGCACCATCTGATGACAAAGGCAATACTAGTAATCACAATAAAAGAATAATGTTTGAGCAAATATACAAGCCTCATAAAATCAAGCTCGAACACAATATTGAAAAAGTAGATGGAATTTTTGTAGCTCATAGAAAGTAAATATATTAAGGAGATTAAATATATCGGAAAGTTGAAAACAAAAGAGTGTCTTCGGACATCTTAAGTATTGACTTATTGTCTATTAATATAATGTGATTATCACTGCTGGTGGAGCTGTATACCTGCTGGACGAATTCAATGTGGAGTATGTACAAGTCCCTCTTTTGGGGCCTAGCGTATGCACCCTAGCTGGTAATTGACCTTACATTTGTTCCATTATACAGGCATTCTCTCAATAATAATGATACAAATTTGTCATTATCCTAACATCATAATCAGTCTTGTGCAACTCCGTTTTTCTATCTCATGCCAAAGGATCTGCTCTATTATAAAAATACACCCTCAGCATTCGAATCATGGTTTGATATATGAGCTAAAGTATTAGCAATATACCCTACATCATACTCAAAATGCAATTATGATCTCGGGAGCTATAACTGACATGCACTATTTCCATATTCTTCCGCCCGTGAATACTATATAAAAGACAGGTGATGTAATGATTATCAAAAAGAAAAGAAAGAAGACTCTATCTTGTAAAACTTCTTTTGCTTAGCTAGTGTAAAATTCATTTTTTCAAGTAGTAGTGATTATTAAGAACTTATACTCAATGACATGTTTTGTGTTACTCAGTTGTTCTTAATTGTGTCTTCTTCTTCTTTAGCATTTTTTTTCCTATATCGTCGTTACCAAACACTGAAAGCTCTGGCTGATTTTTTGCTTTCATCCTTAGAAGTATTACATTCCTTATGTATGACCAATCTAGATTGGCATAAACCAATAATATTATAACCTGGTAGCTGCACAATTGTAATAAGATTCGGTTTTACGTCACGAACTCCCTTTTCTACTAAGGGCTAGGACGGTTGCCTTCTTGCGAAGGACTTGTTTTGGCAGATGTAATTACTACCCTGAGTGTATGCCCTTACTAACCTCAGTTCGTGACGGGGCGCGAACCCTCGACCTGCCACCTCAGAGTCGCGGACGCTACCATTTTGCCACGGAGACCACAGCTGCACAATTGTAATATTATCATTTAATTCCAAAAGTCTAATGGGGTCCCCAGTAAAATGGTGATAATATAGTTTGTCTTCCGAGATTTTTTTTTACATGCAGTCTTATTTATATCCTTAATTTATTGCAATTAGCACTATGCCTTATGATATACTATTTGGCATATTTTTCCATACGTGTATCTAGAACTGTCTGACAATTCGTGTGTAAACTCTCGCAGTGTTCACGACATACGCTTCATAATTTTGGGGGGGCAAATTTTTTCACGGTGGCCACGAATCTTGTTCAATTACAAGCAAATATAGTGGATAGTCCTATGTATTTGAGATACGCAGTGTTCAGAACCTGCTCTACTAATTTGACTGTCCTCTGCACCACATGTTGATTAGAAGGAGCGAACTGTCGTGGTAGGATCATAATAGAAGAATTTCTTCTTTTCTCCGCCCCAATAACTTGTGAATGATAAGGTAAAAGCATTGCGTGTAAATCATCAGCTTATTTATATATATCAAGAAATATACGTTTGGGAAATTCACAATCAAAGGCTACTGACAAAGCTCTCTTATCTCTCTGAGCATATGTGTCTGTATTCCTTATGACATGTATCTGTCTATATAAATATAAGTCTGTATTTTTCAACTACTTAAATAGCAATTC
>JAXCGZ010015143.1:180000-182500 GCA_037179515.1 Halocaridina rubra
CGGGAGAAAAAATTTAGGATTTTGATTATGGGAGACTTTAATCATAAAGAGATAGATTGGATAAATCTTGACCCACACAGTGGTGAGGACTCATTTGGGGCAAGATTCCTAGATTGCGTACAAGGGAATTTCCTACACCAACATGTAATGGAACCAACAAGAGCCAGGGGTGGGGATGAGCCATCACTACTTGATCTAGTGTTCACAGATAATGTGTTGGATATTGAAAATATTGAGTATGACCACTGTGTGTTGTTGATGGAGTATATCATTGAAGACATTCTTCCTGAGAGTAGAGGCACTGAGGACATGAGGAGGAACTATCCGAAAGGAGATTACATCAAAATGAATGAGCTTTTTGCAGTTATTGACTGGAGAACCTTATTTTACAACAAATCTGTACAAGAAATGTATGACATCTTTTGTGAGAAATATGGGAAGATAGTAGATTGCTGCATACCTGTCACCAAAGTAGGTGTAATTCATGCCAGAGAGAAATGGTTCGATAATGGGTGTAAAAGAGCTAAGGAGTGGAGAGACAAATGCTGGAAAAGGTATAGGAGGAGAAAAAACATAAATGCCTGGCAAACCTACAAAAGAGCAAGAAATGACTACCTAAGTAAAAGGAGAGAGGCAGAGAGAGATTATGAGAGGGACATCACCAGGAAGGCTAAAGAAAATCCCAAGCTTTTCCACAGCTTTATCAGAGGAAAACTGAAGGTAAAAGAACAGGTTTTAAGGCTAAAGAGAGCGGATGGAAGCATCACTGAGACGGACGAAGAGATCTGCAAAGAATTGAACAAGGAGTTTCAGTCAGTATTTACAGTAGAAAATACCCCACCCCCTCAGATTGCAGTGATAGAAGCTCAAGGGCCGGTATTAGAGAACATCAACCTTACAGCCACAGAGGTATGCAAAGCGCTGATGGATTTAGATGTTCATAAAGCTACAGGTCCTGATGACATATCCCCTCATGTGCTTAAAAAATGCGCAAACACAATATCAGTGGCACTAAGTATCATATTTAAGGAGTCACTGGAGTCGGGGGAGATTCCAAGATGCTGGAAACAAGCAAATGTGATACCTATCTTCAAAAAGGGAAGGAGGGATACGGCTCTGAACTATAGACCGTTTTCCTTGACCAGCATAGTTTGCAAACTTATGGAGAAACTACTAAGGAAACATATCTCTCTTCACTTGGAATCCTTCAACTTTTTGTCAGTGAGGCAACATGGCTTCAGAGAAGGAATATCAACAGTAACAAACTTATTAGAATTTTATGATGAGGTAAGCCAAATCTTACAGGAAAGAGAGGGCTGGGCAGATTGCATATTCCTAGACTTCCAGAAAGCGTTTGACACTGTTCCACATGGGAGACTTATTAGGAAGCTGCAATCAATGGCTAGAATAGTTGGAAATGTCTTGGAATGGATAAAAACTTACTTAGAAGGAAGGGAACAGAGGGTTAGAGTAAGACACTCAGTGTCTGAATGGAGAAGAGTTAGTAGTGGAGTTCCACAGGGTTCAGTTTTAGGGCCACTTTTGTTCCTTGTATATGTAAATGACCTACCAGAGTCTGTAAATTCATTCATGAATATGTTTGCAGATGATGCAAAGATTGTGAAGAAAGTAAAAAACGAGAACAATGGTAGAGAACTTCAGGAGGATCTAAATAATCTGCATGAGTGGTCAGAAAAGTGGCTAATGAAATTCAATACCTCAAAATGTAAGGTAATGAGAATGGGTACAAGTGCAAGAAGGCCCAAGCTTGACTACTTGGTGGCTGGAGTACAACTTCAAGAGACAGAAAATGAGAGAGATCTAGGAGTAAACATACTGGCAGATTTGTCTCCAGAAATACATATAAATGGCGTAGTAAGGGCAGCATATGCATTCTTATCAAATGTAAGGGTAGCCTTCAGGCACATGGACAAGGAAATGTTCAGAAATATTTATGTAACCTATGTGAGGCCAAAACTCGAATATGCAGCCCCCTTTTGGAATCCGCACTTGAAAAAGCACATAGCTAAGCTTGAAAAAGTTCAAAGACATGCCACGAAACTGGTGCCAGAAATACGCAATCTCGGTTATGATGAGAGGCTGAGGGAATTAGACTTGCCATCACTCGAAGCTACAAGAGTAAGGGGGGATATGGTGACAGTCTTTAAATTCCTTCATGGTTATGATAGAGTGGATAGGGATCGATATTTTGATATGGCTGGCTCTAGAACTAGAGGTCATAGTTTGAAGCTTCGTAAGAAAACTTGTTTGCAGGATGTAAGGAAATACTTTTTCAGTATAAGAGTAGTTGATAATTGGAATTCGCTAAGCGAGGATGTAGTTAATGCTATCTCAATCCATAGTTTTAAGGACAGGTACGATAAGTATCACTAAGTCTAAAAATGGAACCGATGAGGAGACGGGAAGATACGAGCTTTGGGCTCTTTCCCGTAAACACAATTAGGTAATCACATATATACATACATACATGTATGCATAC
>JAXCGZ010015144.1:0-2500 GCA_037179515.1 Halocaridina rubra
CATAGTTAAGCTGGAAAAAGTTCAAAGACATGCCACGAAACTGGTGCCAGAAATACGCAATCTCAGTTACGAAGAGAGGCTGAGAGAATTAGACTTACCATCATTCAAAGCTAAAACAATTGAGAGGAGATATGGCGACAGTTTTTAAATTCCTTCATGGTTATGAAAGAGTGGATAGGTATCAATATTTGATATGGCTGGCACTAGAACTAGAGGTCATACTTTGAAGCTTCGTAAGAAAACTTATTTGCAGGATGTAAGGAAGTACTTTTTTAGTGTAAGAGTAGTTGATAATTGGAATTGGCTTAGCGAGGAGGTAGGTAATGCTAACTCAATGCGCAGTTTTTAGGACAAGTATGATAAATATCACTAAGTACAAAATGAAACTGATCAGGAGACGGGAAGTTACAAGCTTGTGGCTCATTCCCGTAAGCACAATTAGGTAGTTACATATAGGTAATTACATATATATATATATATATATATATATATATATATATATATATATATATATATATATATATATATATATATATATATTATATATATATATATATATATATATATATATATCCAGTAATGAGAAACAGTAGTATAATCTGCATGCATACATACTAGAAGTGTCTTTTCATTTTTAATCTATATTCTGTTATCTACAGAAACATATTATAAATAAGGAAATCTGTTAAGAATTCCAAGAAATGACAGAAATTAAATTTAGAATAGAGGTTGTATCGTTACTGCTTCCTATTCTTAACAAGAAAGTTCTGCACCAGATAAACATTTAAAGGCTACTTTTATAATTTTTTTTTATTTATAACATTGTGCTACTCGTGCAATCACAACAAAATAACAAATTCTGACCTCTTTAACAGAAAGATATACAAGTTAGAGCAGCAGCAGTTAGGAATAGGAATGAGTGGCGAGCGATTGTGACGCAGCTCTAATGGGCATCTGCTGTTACCATGGGGTTGCATCTTACAGAGGTAGCCCTGTGGTAGAGGCGGTAGGGGAGTTGGCAGTTATGAAACGACACAGGTTGTGGAAGAGCCGAGAGGATGGGCTGTGTCACTCCAGCAGTGCCATCTGAACAGTTGCTAGCTCCCTCGTCTTTGCCCATAGAGCAAAGTAATCCCCTTATTGTTTCTTTTTTTGATGTTGGCTACCCCCCAATTGGGGGAGACAGCCAAGGTAGATAGATAGATATCTTACATGATGTGTGAAATATGGTACTCACTATATATTAATTACAATTGTGTACAATAATTGTGTTTGAAAAGTATAACAATAAATAATTACCAGGACAAAGCCCAGGGGTAAAAGTCAATTATTTTCCTTCATTGTTTCTCTGTTTTTCTGGGCAAGAGATGAATTTTAGATTTATTGTGTACTGAGCAAGGAATTTTTATTGATTATATATGCTGTTGATACATTTTAGTTCTCTTTGTAATAAGCAATTTATAATTTTCTAGCAGAGCATACAGTCCCTCTCTCATTGTGTCTACCATGAATGCGGAAGTAAAAGTATATATCCACCAAATTTGTGAGAGTAATGATATGCTCTCTATGAAAGAAGCAGCTGGTTTAAAGAAAGCACAGATCAGTATTAGAATAGGATCCCCTTTTTCTTATGAATAAGTTTTATCTAGTATGTGTGACTTTTGAGAGAGATTTACTAATACAGTGACTGTGGTAAATTTTGAGTGTATTTTTGGTTTCACCCATATGGGGTTGCCACAGTGGATCAATTCTCTCCATATCGCCCTATGCCCTGCATCATCCTCCATCACAACCCACACCATCATGTCCTCTCTCAACACAGCCATAAATCTCCTCTTTGGTCTACCTCTCCCCCTCATTTCAGGCCCCTCCATCCCCAGCATCTTTCTCCCAACATACCCCTCGTCCCTCCTATGCACATGCCCAAACCTTCCCTGTCTTGCCTCTCTCTCTCCATGTTCCCAAACCGTCCTACCTTCCTAATAGCTCATACTCATTTTTTTCATGGGTGCCTTGTATAATAGATATTTTGTTTTTTATTCTCAGGAGATCTACCAGTGATCCCAGTGAAGGTTCAAGAGTCTACAATACCAGTCAAAATGATGAACATGTTCCCAATGCTCGTGGCAATTGGGGACCTAGAAGAATCAAGAAATCAGGAGTGGGTAGAGGAGATAGGGGAAGGAAAGTTAAGAAACTCGATCCTCCCTTAGCATTATGTGGTATTCCACGTTTAGAACGTTCATTTGTGTCAGCAAAAGGGGAAAGTGATGCTCAGCATGAGGAAAATTCTGATGTTAGAGCCAAAGAAGCTGGTCATTTCCAGGGAGATACTCAAGGAGAAAAACCTTCTGGAGGCTCTCAAAATGACTGTGTTCTAGCACATCCCACACAACACGTGAATCAGTCGTTTATGACAGAAAGCACCAGAGAGGGCATTCAGAGTACTAATGCAAAAATTGATCCCCCAAATAGCGTAGTTAGATCTGCAGAAGATGTA
>JAXCGZ010015144.1:5000-67500 GCA_037179515.1 Halocaridina rubra
CTGTTAAAAAAACACCCTTTACATTATAAATAACAGCAAGCAACGTAATTTTTTTATGAAAGTGATAGGAAAACTTACCGTGAATGAGGTGATGATGACTTGACATACATAGGTTCCATATTTTACAATAATTTTTACGTTTACGTAAAATAGCGGCCAACATCCACAAACTTTTTTCCTTCTTTCAACATATCTAAGAGTTTCACTTTATCTACAATGGTTAACATTTTCCTTTGCCGCTTAGGCTCACTACAAGAATCCTTAGAAGAGGCATTGCAAATCTTAAAATATGCGAGTAAAAAAATCACAAGCAAAACATATTAATAATAATAAGCACAACGTGAATGGCGCACATGAGTGAGGCGAGACAATGGAAGATGGTGGAAGCCTTTGTCCGAAACGCTGATAGCGGTATCGTATTTTATATGTTGCAATACTGTTAGTATTTATGTTTTTTACTATTTTTTACTGTTTTATTATTCTTAGGCTAATAAATACGTTTTTTTTTATCAATAAAATCATGAAACTACTGAAAATATAAATATATATGCTAGCTCACGTAGCTTCGACCCCAATACATTGTACGCTATCGAACACAAGCAAAACGTTTAATAAGCACAACGTGAACGGCGCACACGTGAGTTAGACTGAACGAGTATTTGTCCAAAACGCTGATAGCGGTATCGTATTTTACATGTTGCAATACTGTTAGTATTTATGTTTTTTACTCATTTTTACTGTTTTATTATGCTTAGGCTAATAAATACTTTTTTTTATCAATAAAATCATGAAACTACTGGAAATATAAATATATATGCTAGCTCACGTAGCTGCGACCCCAATACATTGTACGCTATCGAACACTATTTCGTATGATGCAATACTGTGAGTTATACTATACGTACGTATATCATTCAGTTATTAGTACAATGTATATTAATTTAAAATTCATCTACTTATTTGATGATTGTACAAAATCTATTGTATTTATTCATTGTAATTTGGACCAAATATTCCTTTTGTAAAGATTATACTGTACTTTTCAAAAGAGGTGGTCAATAAACGTGTCTATCTATCTATCTATCTATCTACATTTATGTTTTTTTACTATTTTTTACTGTTTTATTATTCGTGGGCTGGGAAATAACTTTTTTTTTATCAATTAGATAATTAAATATGTTTTTTTCAATAAAAAAATGAAAATACTGAGAATTCTTTATTTTAATATTTTAATATTTTTGCATATACCCATGAAATAAAATAATAATTTATAAAAAAAAAACGCGATACAGTGAGAAAGCGAACCAAGAAACGCGAATAACCGGGGTAACACTGTATGTACACAGAGGGGTTCCTTGGTTTATGGTATCTTCAACTTACCTTGTTTCGTGGTTATGACTCATTGCCCATAAATTGTTAATAAATAATTTTTTTCTTCCAAAGTGGTTAGTGTCATAAATATGAACTTCGTGCGCTGAACAGCTTGTTGACAATGGCGGAATATATCAAATTAATTTTGTTATTATGTATTTGTTTATGTTAAGGACTGAGTTTGAATTTATTTACAAAATTACAAAATACATAGTCGTAAATACAATCTTAAATGTGGAACAGTTTGCTGAGCATGGCGGGAGAATACTTTGTCCCGCAGCATTTTTGCATATGTATATACCAAGTTAATGGTTTTATTTATATATATATAAATATATATAAAGAAACTGGTAGAAACTGTATTCAAATTTATGGGCATGAATTTATTTACAAAATTTCCAAATACATGTACAAAGTCATAAATACAAACTTCCCCATCGAAATTGTTTATTGAGCGTGGCAGAAGAATACGTAGTCACCCGGCATTAGACTTAGGGAGACGTGTCGCCCAGGTCTTAGTGCTATATTGAGTCACGAGAGAACTCGCAACTCAATATAGTACTAAACCCTGGTTTCCTTGGATATGCTCATATTCTTTCGCAAAAACTTCCATCACTCTTTGTGATAGTATGGTTTGGGCATCAGTAAAAAAGTTCTCTTCATTCGTGTCCTACATGCAAATTAAATCGGACGAGTTGGGAGGAAGAAATGCCATCCCCAGAGTCCAAGAGTACAGGAGTAAAGGTAAGGTATACTGTATATAAATTAGGAATTGTTCCATGTTTTAGTTATAATTGTTTTTATGTCTTAGAAATTGCGTTTTTATGTCATAGATTATAAACTTTACTACTGCGTTAGCATAGATAGATGACCTAGGTGCTTATTTAGGTGTATTCTGACTTAAGCTGAAAATCGGGTTATGTCTTATCTTGAGGAATGGAACTCTGACGTAAGTTGAGGACCCCCTGTAAATGTATTTCATTTGTGAGTGAAATCCCACCACTGGGCATTAGGAAGTGCATCCAACAATAATTCCTCTATAGCTCCAGGCTGTTTGTGTCTTCTCCCATTCGAGTGAGGAGTCATTGTGACACATGAAACCATAAAAATAGTATTGGGCATTAGGTTTAGAAGATATACTTTGGAACATATGTTCTGTGGGATCCTAGTTTGATCCTCTTTACCATTATCCTGTATCCCTTGAATATCCTCATAGGTCAAATTGAGATGATTGTGTAATGCTGTTTGTGTGAAGTATTATAGACTATATTTGAGTAGTAGATCAGCACTAACTTTGTTTCTTATATCTATTCCCTAGTCCCAGGTGTTTGGGTAAACACAATTGTTGCATATTCCTATACTTCCTCCGTGTTGTAAAATTTGGCTAAATGGGATGGAGTGAGGGGACTGGGAATCTCTTCCTTTGTATTCCCCTCCCACAAGGAGTTTTTTTTTTTATCTCGGCTACCGCCCTTATTGGGAGGTGGCTATATAATTAGTAAGAGATATTTCCTTTCCCATATTTGTCCAAACTAGACATTATGTTTTGGTGTGATAAGCAAAATGATCACAATTGCTACAGGAGAACTAGAGTAAAATAGCTTCAGCATACTCTGCCCTTCTTTTTTTCTTCTACCAGTTTCTTTGTGGCGAGAAAAATTTCATGCTCCCCTTATAAATGTAACATAAATTATATATCATAAAAGAAAGCATCTCTTTGGTGGGAGAGAAAGTATTTCACACCCATAGTCTCTGCTTGTTGTAAGAGCCAAATTAAAGGGCTAGGAGTGTGAAAGGCTGTCTGTCTCCATTATTTTCTTCTGTTGTGGTCATGTCAACAAGCTGGCTTCAAGATAAGATGTCATGTTGAAAATGAAAAATTATTGCTCCTCATATGTGAATGGAAATCTGGGGACCATGGTTGCTGAGTGGTTTGAATACGCTACTCAGGAGTTGACAGATCTACTATCGAGCCCACCATGGGGTGCTAGATAGGGCATCCAGCCTTAATTCCCTCATCTAAACTCTGTTTTTGTCCATCCCATAGGGAGAACTAACAGTGACACGTAAAATGAAGTTGAATGGAGATCTATAGATGTGAAGGCACTGGAAAGAAGTGAGTGGGGGAATTTCAATGAGGCCCTTTGCGTCGCACGGTGTTGAAGGTGCTGATGTGGTGTTAAAATTTGTTGTTTTGACATGAAATATAGGCAGTAGTTCCTGAGAGCAGTATTCTAGTGCAAACTGTTCCTAAGAAGGGTGACCACTCTATTCCTTCAGACTACTGACCTATTCTATCTCTAAAGTTTTCGAAAGATACCTAATGCTCACTTCTTGAAATGTCTTGAATCTAACTTATCTTCAATCACCAGTACGACTTCTGCAAGGCAAGATCTACTGGTGACCTCTGGTTCTATCTTACTCTTGTATGGTCATCCTCTCTGAGGAACAATGGGGAATCCTTTGTCGTCTCCCTTGATATCTCTCAGGCTTTTGACAGAGTCTGGCACAAGGCTCTTTTGACCAACTCCATGCCTATGACTTTACCTCTTCTCTCTGTTCTCTGATCTCCAGCTTTCTTCCTGGCCATTTTATATCTGTGGTTTTTGATGGTGCAACATCTAGCCCATTCACTGTTACCAGTGGTGTTCCGCAGGGCTCTGCTCTTTCACCTACTCTATTCCTTTTCTACATCAATGATCTTCTTCAGTCCCCATCTTCTCTTCTTCACGCCTTTGCTAATGATTCTACCCTTCATTTTTTATCTGCTTTTTCCTCGCAACCTTCATCTGCTACTTGTAATCAGACTCGTATCACTCTTTCTTCTACTCTCAACTCCGATTTACAGAGGGTATCTGAGTGGGGCACCCAAAATTTAGATAAATTTAATGCCTCGAAGACACAGTTTCTGGTTACCTCTTTATTTTCTCTTCCTGATAGCCCTATTATCTTCAAAACTAACGAAATTTACCCTCCTAATACTGTTAATATATTAGGAATCCAGATATCCTCTAACTTGTCTTGGAGGAATCACATAATCCAAATTTCAAAATCTGCATTCAGAAAATTGGGGGTTCTGTATTGTTTTTGTCATTACTTTTCCTCTTTAGTTCCTCAAAATTTATAAATGTCTTAGTTTTCTCTGCTTAGAATACTGCTCGCACATAAGAGGTGCTTCTTCTTATACTTATCTTCTTGTTAGGGTTGACTCTAAGATGGTCAGACCCATTACTGACCCTTTTCTTACTTCTAATCTAGATTCTCTTCTCTTTGCCATAAGGTATCATCCCTTCCTCTTTTCTAGCACTACTACTTCCATCGCTGCTCTGATGAGTAGGCGAGTTGCATCCCTCCCCCACTGTCGAGACCGCGTAACACTCGCCAAGCAGCCTCGCCTCACAAGTACTATGTGAAGATTTGTAGCTCGCGTATTTTATCGGTGCAGTGACTACTTCTTCCCGTCTACCTCCAGACTCTGGGCCTTGCTTTTTTCTTCTGTCTTCCCTAATTCTTATTGCTTCCTTCAAAAAGCAAATCTATCGTCATCTCAGGGCCTAATGCTGCCATATCTTTAGATACTCAGTACTTTGACTATTCTTTCATCCTGTCCTTTTTCTTTGTATATCATTACCTCATCTCTACTAGTCGTAAAGTTTTCTTTGTGCCTGGGCCTTTATTTATGAGGGCAGTTTTTCTTGCCTGTCCCAGTGTCACACTCATAAAAAAAAAAAAAAAAAATTCACTTGTTTCTCTTAGACATTAAAGATTTATTGCTTTTTCAGGATAGCATAGAAGCTGCACGATCCGCATTTGATGGATTTCTACCACTCTATCCATATTGCTTTGCTTATTGGAAGAGACTGAGTGATATCGAGTTGAAACACAAGGAACTTGAAAGGTGGGTGCTTCATGGCTACCCTATGGTAATTTTTTCAATTTCATATCCCTTACATGTTTTTGAAATTCCCTCACTTAGCCAGAAGCAACTTGCTAGTTGTTTACATTTTACATTGCCTTATAGTGTTCTCTAAATTAGAAAATGCATTTGTCATGGCTACACTGGAGAATTTATATTAAAGATAAGTGCACGAGGAATGTTGCCCTTTTATCCTGTGGTCGACCCAACCAAGGTGGTGTGCGCATTATTGTGGCAGCCCTTTATCTCCAAGGTTCTTTGAGAAGTGATCGAGGCATATTAGCTTCTGATGAATGTATGCTTTGACTCTGCCACCCCTCTTACAAAAGGGATTGCATTCATTGTGTATGTATGATGAGTCCTAAGAGGAATTACTTTGATACGTATTCCAGTATTATCACTGATGTTTGACTTTATTATTAACCTTTATCAGTAGGATGAAATCGTGTAGTAATTTTAAAAACTTATGCAAGTTTGAGCTGTGTTATATTGGAGATTTAAAGTACCATCTGTCTACCATAAATTACAACATCTTGAGTTTATAAATCCTTGTGAAATTGATGTATAGCGAGGAAATATTTGTCTTGCGCAACTTGGCCATGACAGCTTGATGATAAGCCTTTCTTCAGTTACAGCTCTTTTACTATGCTTACTTCTACACAGTATATTCTGCCGTATCCATTGCTCATCTCTTACTATCCCTTCATATATGACAAGTCACAACACTCCCCATCTCTTTCTCTTTGCTTTCTCACCATTTAGTGCCTGAGCCCAATGAGGGCAATATTCTACTCCAGTCCCAGTATCACTAAAAAACTAAAAAAAATACTTTTATTTAAATTTTGCTAGTTATAAATTAACTACTAGTTTGGTAAATACATCACAGTATTTATTTTTCTTAAACGGAAGTAAACTTTACACTAATATATAAAATAGCTGATTAAGAAGATGAATCTGGGCAATATTTGAAGAAGTCTTGTACCTTGCGTGTTGTAAAAAGTAAGTTCAAGGTATAGGGGAAATTGTGAGCTTGCATTCCCTCCCTCGCCATATATATTTCTTGTGCTAAAGTTGTGGCTAACCTGCAACTTCAGTGGAATGAGTACTTGAAATGTGTTATCTCCTTGCATGACTTGTTAGGAAGACACCCTTTCTAATTTGTGTGTGTTTGTATTGAATTTTATTAGATTCCAAGTCTTTCTTATTAAACATATCACATCTTCAGGATGTGCATACTGTACTCCTTGAAAATATTATCATCAAAATAAACATGGAATTAAAGAAGTAGTCACATATACATCAGACTGACTTGGTTTTCTGTTGTCAGTTTCATCCAACAGAGTATTTTACATTCCTAATGACTTAAAATTTCTAAGTGCCGCAGTAGCTCAGTGGTAGAGTGCGTGAGTCAAGAAGCGAGTGACGTGGGTTTGAGCCCACTGTGAAGTGTTAGTAAGGGCATGCAGGCTTACTCCCCGAGCTCCAACATGTCTGAGTTCACCCCCATTTGAATGGTGACTAATTTTGACACAAAATGGTATCATCAATGATTTATCAATTTGCATTTCAGATCTTTAGGTATACTCTTCATTGGAACTCACAAGGGCATCCAGCCTTAATCCCCTAAACTCCAAAATGATTGGGAACTAATTGTGACTTAAAACTGAATAATCAAAGACTTGTCAATTTCTATTCCAGATCGTTAGGTGTGCTCCTTATTGGTACACAGTGTATCCCCTTTTGCATGGACCTCTGGATGCCTCTGCTGAACAATTTCATCTCTTATGCAAAGGAAAAGGCCCTACCTCCAGGCTGTGTTCGTGAGTAAGTATCTTCATTTCTATTTGCATGATGCCATACAGGGTGGCTGTGGTAGCTCAGTGGTAGAATACTCGAATCGGGAATCAACTAACTCTGCTATGAGCCCACCGCAAGGCATCCAGCTGTAATCCCCTTACAACTCCAACATGTCTGTGTCCACTCCCATATGAATGGGGACTAATTGTCAATTATAAATTGACATGCAATAACAACAAGACGATGCCATACAAGACTGAAAAATATGAAAGAGGAGCAGCAGGGCACATCCTCACCCTTCTCTCTGCTACACTGTAGCATAGTTATACACGCTTGAATGTGTCAAGAAACTACTGTAAAACTTGTGATATTAATGACTAAGCTTAACAGTTAAATGCAAGCACATAATAAAGCTGTAACATTACAACCAAAATTGGTGTAATGTCAAATAGTTTCATCAAATCTCTCTCCTCTATGATCATTAACTTCTGTATGATTTTATTGTAAGTCAGGGATCTGCTAAGAAAGTGCAGCCCAGTTCATGTTTGCAGGCTCTGCGTATGTCAACAGTGCTGTCTGTACTAGGGAATACTGTCATTGGAAATATTTCATAGTTCCACGGTAGCTGTGTGGTTAGAATTCTCAACTCAGGAGTTGATAAATATGTGATCAAGTCCACTGTGGGGCGTTAGGAAGGGCATTTTGCCTTAATTCCCCAACCACACTCTTTGTCCACTCCCATAATTAGTACTAATTATGATACATAAATCGAGGATTTTTATTATTAACAAAACTTTAAACAATGTTTATAATTCATGTTACTGTGACAGTAACGGGGCTGTGGTAGCTCAGTGGTAGAGCTTGCATGTCGAGAAGCGACTTCCGTGAGTTCGATTTCACAGCAGAGCATTAGAAAGGGCGTCCAGCCTTAATCTCCCAGCTTCAATATATCTATGCCCACCCCCATTCCAGTGGGGACTACTTGTGACAAAATACAGTATTCAAAATGGGAAAAGATCAGGAGAGGGGGAACAGAAATCAGGATACTGTATCCATTGATATTAAAGGTAAAAATATTGTTATGCAGCTGGGTGATAGAAAGGGTATTCAAGTTTTATTCCCCTGATCTAATCTGTCTGTGTCCTTCCTAATGGGAATGGGGATTAATAGTAACACTTAAAATAGCAAACTACAACTTCTTGAAGACATAGTGTATATAGCTGATAGTAAAGTTTGCCAATAAATTTGTTATTATTCATTCGTGTTTCGTCCATTATTGTGACAGTGGTAGTACAGTAGGTAGAGCACTCAACTAGGGAAGTGATAAACCTGTATTCGAGCCTTGCGCAGGGTGTTAGGAAGGACATCCAGCCTCCATTTCCCAGCTCCAACCTGTCTTTGTCTACCCTCATTCAAATAGAGATTAATAGTGACATAAAATGGCAAGCAACTTTCTCTTCCATTCTTTTTTTTAAATAAGATTTTTATTATAACTATTTGTAGTTTTTGAGGACTAGGAATCAGATTATTTTCTAGACTGTAATTAAAGTGTGAAATTTTGCATTGGGCTTTTTTTTTTCAAACTTTATGATTAGAGCATGATATATTTTTCAACAGACTTTATGAATATAATTTTAAATATATTGGCAGATATTTTGAATATGCTATACAGTACCTGTATTTTTTTTTTATTTGAAAGCTATGAATCAGTTTTGTTTTGTTTTTCAGACAATGAATAAATTGGCTACATTTTTTGCAGTCTGCATATAAAGAATTCTTTTTATATATTGTATATATATTTATTTTGCAGACTATAAAGAATATTTTTTTCATGTTTTATGAACTAATCTCATATTATTTTATTTGGCAAGCTGAAAAAAGTTAATTTTTTTACACATACTTTAGGAATGAAATAAAGTTTGCAACAGTTTTTTATACATACTCATGGAGTATCAAGTTCAAATTTTTTATTACAGACTTTATGAATATGGCTTAAAAGCCATGGGCATATCGTGGCAAAGTTCGAGTTTCTGGGAGGGTTGCATTAGCTACGAACTGCATGCAGGAAACCTTGTGGCCGTTATGTTGCTCTATAGACGACTATTGGGAACGCCCACCAAACTCTATAACAAACATTGGGATCAGTAAGTCTTTATACCTATTGTCTCTTAAGATTTTCTATATTGTCATGCTAGGGCAGAGTACATGTGTGTGTATGAAAGGGAGGGTGGTGGAGTGGAGAGGTTGCATGGCGTAGAGGTGTTGAAGGTGTTTTAGTATAGGTATTTGGTGTCAGCTGTTCAAAGTATCAGGGTGAGTGCAGTAAAGAGGTGAAGAAGTGAGTGCAAGCAGGATGGAGTGGGTGACGAAGAGCGACAGGAGTGATATGTAACAAAAGGGTACTTGAAAGAGTGAAAGGTAAAGTTTACATGATGCTAGTAAGACCAACTATGATGTATTGCTGGGAGACAGTCCCACTGACATAGGTGAGGAGGCAGAGTTGAAGATGCTGTAGTTTTCTTCGGGCATATCAAGGATGGCCAGGATAAAGAATGATTATATTAGAGGGACAGTGCAGGCAAGACGGTTTGGAAACATGGTGTTAGAGGTCAGACTGAGATCGTTTGGGCATGTGGTGAGGAAGGATGAAGGGTATGCTGGGAAAAAATTTTGAGGTTGGAGCTGCCAAGCAGGAGGGAGAGGTAGGACAAAGACAAAGTTTATGGATGTGGTGAGGGAGGACATAAAGGTATGTGGTGTGATGGAGGAGCACACAGGAGATACAGTGATATACAGACCTTTGTTCTGCTGTGGAGACTTCTAATGGTAGGAGCTGAAAAGTTTTAATATTTTGTTTTCATTCTGTTTCCTTTTTAGTTGTGGCCACCCTACTGACCTTAGCAGGAGAAGACAATGTGTCCAAAAAAAATAAAAAATCAAATTATTTCTTTACCATAAGTTTTCAGCATTACAGTACTCAGTATATGAATATTTTAAAACTGAGGACTGCAGTATCAGAGTTGTCAGAGTTCTCAGCTTGGGAAATGACAGCTCGTGTTTGAGCCTGTCGGAGGGTATTAGGAAGGGTATCTAGCCCTAATTCCCCAGCTTTAACCTGTCTGTGTCCACCCCAGTTTGAACGGTGATTATTAGTGACACTTAAAGTAACAGACAAGAAATCTGTATTTGAAATTGTTGGCTTTAAACCTATGCATGGGTTAAATTTTGTTTAGGCTTTAAATATATGATCTTTGAATAATTTATATACTGTACTTATTATTGGCTAAATTATGTCAGTTTGTACTACTTATATTTACATAGTATAGCATTCTGTGTTTAATATTCAGTGTTTGTATTGTCAGAGGGATATTCAAAGACACACACTATGCTTATGTGTCCACCTCCATTCGAATTGGGATTAATAGTGACATATAATATGGCAAAGAGTAACAACATACATTTTTTCCGTTTCTCTCTCACTTCTCTTTAATTTGAGTTTATTTTGTTCTGTTTCAGTTTTTTGGCTTTGGTTAGAGACCATCATCCTAGGAATCTGCTCTCTGTGGAAGATTATGAAGCTCTGCGAAAGCAGACTTGTGAAGAACTCAAAGTCAAGTACACACCTACACGGCTTCTCCCTCCAAAATCACTCAAAAAGGTATTTGATATAAATGCTGTAAAGTTGTATACATACTTCTTCCTCATGGCAGATGATCTTTGCCCACTTTCCCTGTGGATGATCCAAACTGGGTGGTTAGGGGGAATTGCCGCAGCCCTTTATATTCAATGAGCTAAAAGTAGTGATCAAGGTACATTGGCTTCTGGTGAATGTATGCACATTGACTCCACCACCCCACTTACAAGAGGATTGCGGCCATGGCTTTGAGAATTTGCATTTTGAAAAGAATTACAGCTGAATCCTCATGTTGGGTGGTAGTTCTCAGCTTAGGATTAATCGAGGTACCTACGTTGTTAGTGTTGTTGTCTGTCAGCCCCAAGTCCCTGAAGAATGCCGCCGGCAATCCAGGAGTGTATGTTATGTTGTTGGTGTATGTGGTTTTGTGCAGTGCAGTCCTCCATAATATGTTTGATTGTATGACATGTTGTGTTACATTCTGGGCAGGCACCATTTGACAGGACCCATTCAGCTTGGCTATATCCATGTCTATTGGTGAGAAATTCCATAAAGAGAAAGAATGTCAGATAGAATTATTTTGTTTCCTTTTATTTTATTGGGAATTGCCATATTGTACTAAACAGAGCTGGGTGGCCAAAATAACATCAAAGGCATTGAGCTATTGGACTTTTAACATTTTTATTTTTTCTCCAGACGCCTCAACCCGAAGATAAGCTGAGCAGCCGTATGAAAGAGAAATTGCTTGCAACATATATTAAGACTCACGAAAGCAATGAGAAACAAGTGGATAAACGTTGGAAATACGAAGAGCGGGTGAGTACCTTCTTTTTTATTTTTTATTTAAAGGGAGAAAGGGCTGAGAGAAGACTAGATACAAGACCAAGGACTATAGAGGAACCTAGACAGGAACCCCAATCCCACATAGACATAAGAATGGGAATAGTGAAAAAAAATGTCATAGTCTGCTGACTGCAGCAAGCTGGCCAAGTCTGTAGCAAAGGCACTGAGGTAGCGTAGCTTTAAAATACCTCATCCAGACTTGCCTTGTCTACTAGTTGCTTCATTATGAGCTTCAAGTATTACCCCTCTTCCACTAACGCTAGTAGAGTGACTGCATTTGTAACTAGCAGATGAGATAGCAGGATTTTATTTAACCTAGATTTCTCATTTCTACCCTCTGTTGTATACAAAAAGAAAAACATTATGGGGAGGGAATGATTGTCAGTTTTTCCGGAATCCCATTTTGTTGTCACCTACACGTTTCACAACATGCATATGTTTGTTTATTTGCCGTTTCTTATGTCACTATTAATTTCCATTCGAATGGAGGTGGATACAGACCAGCCCTCCTTACAGTGGTTCGAAATTGGAGTTGTCACTTCCTAAGTTGAGTGCTGTAATCACTGCGCTACCATGGTCCCAATTTCACAATGTGCATATAATATGGAATTTTTTCCCCTGCCATTTAATATATACTTTTTAGCTGCACCATAAGACATGCAATGCCCATGTGGGTTGATATCTAGGAGGAGAAGGGATCCATGTGTAGTAGGAGTCGACTTAAGTGTATAAGGTATTTTTAGTGTTACCAGAAACAGATTTCCCTTCCATAAAACTAGTATATAAAGGGGGGCTGTGATTAGAGCGCCCGACCTAGGATGCTACAGACCTGCAATTGAACCTACTGCAGGGTTTTAAGAAGGGCATCCAGCCTTAATTCTCCAGCTCCAAGCTGCCCATATCCACCCTGCAAATGGGGATAAAAAGCAACATGTAAAACAGCAAAGAAACAACATTCCTGGCTTGTTGAAGTATGTGTATCCACAGAGAGTAAAATAAAAGCAGCTGCTAGAACAGGTGAGGATAGACAAACTGCTATAAAGTGATAGACAATGTGAAGACTGGCAGAGTATGATGAAGTTGTAGAATAGGTTAGGACAAGCAAAATATGGTATAAGTAATAGAACAGGTGAGGATAGGTAAATTGTGATAAAGTGATAGAACAGGTGAGGATAGGCAAAATATGACAAAGTAATAGAACAGGTGAGGACAGGCAAAAATTGACAAGTGATACAGCAGCTGACGACAGGCAAAATATGACAGAGTAATAAAACTGGTGACGACAGGCAAAATATGGTAAGTGATAGATTAGGTGAGGATAGGCAAAGTGTGATAAAATGATAAAATAGGTGAGAACTGACAAAGTATGATGAAGTCATACTATATAAGTTCTCTAGTTAGACCAGCACTAGCAGAATGTTATATCACACTTCAAATGGAAATATTACTTTGTTACTACTTTATTGATTAGAAATATCATCTTGAATATCTAGACTTTTTAGAATGTAATACTTTAATATTATTTTTCGTGATTATTTAAAAAGATAATAGTTACACTGGTTTGTTAAAGAATTAGAGAATAAATTTTCTTTTTTCATACCTATTATCTTCTCTCACCCGAGGTAGCTTCTTTTGAATAGCAGTTTTTTCTTCTTTTCTTTCGGTAAATAAGTTTTGGTTAAATCATGTAGGATTAAAAGAGCATACAGTACTTGCATATAAAATATTTTTCTCTCTAGAGCTCTTGAAGAATTGGGATCTGCCTTGTATCAGCAACGAAGAAATGTTAGAATAGGCTAGTTTTAGTTAGGTTAGAAATTGAACTTAAAGGCCAGGCTCAAATTCTAACCTAACCTAACTTAACGAAACTTAACCTTTCTTTGCTGTTGCTAATAGGTACAGTACATCCCAATTCATCATCATCGCCTTTATTCTTATTTTTGCTAATGAAATTCTTGCTTAAATAAATTTAGGTTAAAGACCATACTTTATCAAATATATATATTTTTTTAATTTCATTGGTAATGCAACTCTTGCTTAATTGATTCCAGATTAAAAGACCATATTTTCATATAAAGTCTTTAGACAAAAAGCAAATAAAAAACTGGAAAGATTATTTGGAATACGAACTTAAAGAAGGAGACCCAGTGAGAATAGTATCATTATTTGAGAGATGTTTAGTGTCCTGTGCTATGTACGAAGACTTTTGGTGTCAGTATGCTGTGTACTTGGAGAAGCATGTGCAGAATATCATAGATGGAAAGTACAAAGATTATAAGGAACCAGTTTTTGGAAAAAATATTTCAGATGAAAGTGAAAAAGAGAAAGTGGAAAATGAATATGAAAATTCTGAAAATAAAGATTCAGTGAGTGACAAGGAAGGGTCAGAGATTATTTCTAATGATAATATTCCCTCTGATTCTGTCAGTGATGTTCAGGTAAATAATAAAAGTCATAATGTAGATGTTAAAAATGTTGACATTAATGCTGACTCTCTTGTTAGGGGCTCTGGCACTGAGGAACAAGACAGTAATGGCAATGTTGTGGTTATTGATAGAAGTAGTGTTGAACAGTCAAAAAGTGATGTTGTTGGTGAACAGAACTCTGATGCAAATAGCGGAGGTGCCAAAACAGTCGCGAGTGACCAGAGTACTGTTCCTGCAGAGCCCCTTACCATAGAACAGATTAAGTGCAGACTCTGTGCCAATTTGAGTTTGGATGAACGGGTGTTAAAGTGTGCCCTGCTCACCCCTATGTGGATTATGACTGGGGTGAGCTGGGAAGATGTGAGACAGATATATCGTCGTGGGGCTTGGATACACTGCCCATCTAAACCCAGCCTTCTCATGCAATGGGCCGAGTTCGAGGAGATGCAAGGTAAAGAGAGACATCCTCTTCCTTTTCTGTCTATTACAGTACTAAGCTCCTGACCTGGATTGGATTCGCCGTGTAGTAGGAAGCCTTCGTGGAAAGACTAAACAGTTCCAGTCTTTAGTATTCACAGTTTGCCTACACTGTTCTTTGAACCTTTTTTCAAGTTTTCAACACAAGTTGCATGGATAATGCACTATTTTACTTATTAACAGCCTTTCATTACTACATAGCAGTTTTATATATATATATATATATATATATATATATATATATATATATATATATATATATATATATATATATATATATATATATATATATATATATATATATATATATATATATATATATATATAAAATTTCCCCCTTTCCTCCTGTTATTTATCCTCTTCTGATTGTTGAAAATGGGATTTGGAATGTATTGTTCCGTAAGCCATCATTCCTTATTGGGAATGGTAAGTACATTATCTTTTTAAAAAATTAAGTGATGCTTAAATGATCATTGCATTCATTCCATCAATCGTTTTTCCTGCTGAGCTAGCAAGGGATAAGAGACAATAGATGCCATATTTTTCTCATTTATGTGAGCTGCTTCACAGAGGGGAAACATGTTTTTTGGAGAAAATGAAAATCTCACTCTTAAGCAGATGGGCTTGAACTTGGATATGTTTGTATGCCACACCAGTCTTTAACACAGTTGGTCGTGGAAGCTCCAATAGCTCTTCAGTATCTTATTACGTTTTACCCATGCATTGCTTTGATGTCAAAGTCTAACATAACTGATACACCACCTGCTTCTGTTGCTTGTCATGTCAGTTTCCAGGCCCTTCTTTCTCATCCACTGCTGTGCAAGGCATATGGATGCGGCATATCAATAACAGCTATTCCATATAGTGATGGGCTAATGAAGCTGACAAAGCAGGAGGAGGAGAAGATACTATTTTTTCACCATTTTATTTCCTTTAACACTAGGTTCTGCTGACTTATTATGGCATTCCAAATAGTTTTCTCAGAATACCGTCCATAGTAAATATCATTCAGAGGTGTACGCCAATTAACAAAAGATCAGTTACTTCTGTAGTAAATATGATCCATAAATATACATCAAATAGCAGCAATCAGTACAGTTAAGGGGTATCTGTAATATTATATAGAGTATGAATATTTCTAAGTCTTTCTCGAGATATGGGTATTTAGGTATCTAGTTATAGGTATTTGTAAGATGTTCCTCAGACATGTAGCTAGATACCAGAATTGTGTACACGTCATTAATACTCATAAGGTCGGATTGGCATCTAGTCTTAATTTCCTAGCTCCAAGCTGTCTGTGTCTAACCCCATTCAATTTGGAGCTTAATAGTGACACTTGGGTATTGAATATTATTAGGAATGCCTGCAGAAGTATTGGTCCACATAGGAAAAAGTCAGTCAGTGTAGACCAGTGGTTCCCAACCTTGTTTTTTGTTCATGCCCCACTTAAGCATTTCTAATGTCCTGATGCCCTCCCTGTGACATATAATTCTTATTATTCAAAAAGTTAGATCCTATTCACGTGGAGGAAGGCTAAAAGACCCTTAACTCGGTCTAAATAAGCTTCCAAAGAACATGGTATCCATGAAAGAAAAAAATAAAAGAACAAAGGGACAGTTTAAGTACAGACACTTCCCAACTTACGAGTGAGTTAGGCTCCAGAAGTCTGTTTGCAAGTAAAATTGTTCGTAAGTTGTGTTTAGGTAAAAAAGTATGATACAGTACATACATCTGCAGTACTTAGGCTAAAGACACTTTACTACATAAAACTTAAAGTATACAGTATTAATGAAGTTTAACAAAAATAACATAGTATTATATTACTTTGTCTGATTGCCATTATATGTATCACTCTTGGTCCCCGTTTGAATGGGGATGGACATAGACAGGTTGGAGCATTATATCCATTTTATGGAACCAATCCTCTTCTTAAGAGGGAACAGCAGTAGCATAGTTGTTAGAGTACTCAACACAGGAGTTGTCATACCCACCCTCAAGCCTACTGTTGGGTGTTTTGAAGGGTTATCCAGCCTTATATCCCCAGCTCTAATCTGTGTCCACTCCCATAATAAGGATTAATAGTGACACAAAGCTGTAAAAAAAATCCACCATATGTAATTAGATATCTTGTCAGTACAATATTTGAATAGCCAATGTGCAAATTTGATGGTATGCAGAAGTGTGTAAAATTGACTCTTGTCTATATTTTCCCATTCAGTCGACCACATTCCCCTCTCTATAATATATATCTTGGAGGGTAGAATCCCCCCATTTTATACTGTATGCATCATAAGAGAAGATTGCCTTTCTGTAAACCAATTATGTAGGGTGACCAAAAGTGATACCTCTGATGGTGGAAGAGAAAGAATTACTCTCTTTGCATGCCTTAGGTATCTGGGGCTGCAGTAGCTCAGTAGTAGTGTGTGAGTCAGGTAATGCAAATGTAAGTTAAAGTCCCAACATGTCTGTGGGGACTAATTGTGACTCATAAAACGTTATGCCTTAGGTATTATAAGTGATGATGACCAGAGGGCTATATCTGTTGGCATTTGAGAATATTCTCCTCATGCCCTATATGTTATAAAAGGCGACTGACAGGGATATGCCTAAGGGTTGTAAAGAAAGAATGCTACCCTCATATTACCTTCTTCAAATAATAGTATGACTTACTTCATGCACTATAATAGTAATGCCATATTTCATACACGCTATAGTGATTAGAGTAATTAATCAGTTCTTTCCATGTTTGAGCTCACGTTGGGACGATAAGAAGGTCATCCATCTTTAATTACTCAGAATCAGTCCGTCTGTGTCCACCCTCAAATGGGGACTAATTGTGACACACACACACACACACACAAAAAAAAAAAAAAAAATATATATATATATATATATATATATATATATATATATATATATATATATATATATATATATATATATATATATATATATATATATATATATATATATATATATATCCTTGATGACTTACTAATCTCAACCTCTTGCAATTGAGAGCCAGAACTTGAAATTTTTAATGTATTTGAGTTTCTGGTGTGACTATTATTCTCTCATCCAATGGATATACAATCCAGCTGTCTTTGGCCAGGAGAAAGATTGATTTTTGAGAAAGTTAATGTTAATGCTTAATTTCAAAAACTTTTTGTATATATGGCAAACAAATTATATTTTTCTTTCTTTAATAATTTTAAAAATACCAGTTATTCATATTTGATTCAATTTCGTCAATAAATTGTACTTAATATGTAAAACGTCACAATAAAAAAATATATATCTGGCCACATTCGAATAGTAAATTTTTTCCTGACAGGTATCATAAGGATATTTGAAGACTGCAGTAATGCAGCAGTTTAAATACACGACTCAGTAGGTGACATACCCGCAATGGCATCTACTGAGGGGCATTAGAAAGGGCATTCAGCCTTAATGTCGAAGTTCCAGGCTGCCAATATCCGCCCCTATTTGAATGGGGTAGTAATAGTGATACACAGAAGTGTATCATATGAATATTTATTAACATATTCATCCCCTATACCCTCCCACATATTTATTTGCTTGAATTCTTTGGTCTCTTAAAAAAATTTCGTCTATAAAATACTTCTTTAAAGTGTGACTGTATAAATTTTATCAGACTGATTTTATTGGCAGATAATATATTATTTAGGTAAAATGTTGTCAGTTTACACATGTAATACTATTTGAAACTGTTTTAAGTTTTTTTTTATACTGTATATTGTTTTGTTTGTATTGTCTTATATTGTTATGTGCAAATGTTATGCCTCCTCATTTTAATGTTAATTTATTTAATCATGTGCATGTCATTAATATGCTTCTTTCCCGCAGGTAATTTGGAGACAGCGAGAGAGTTACTTAATACTGTTATAGCTAAATATCCAACGTTATTGAAAGGGAGGTAAGCCTTTCAATGATACTACTTTTGCAATTTTTCTTAACCTTTCTACCCAGGAGGAACTCTTGGCATATTTTTGTCTTGAGGAACTCCTGCTTAAAAATTTACGAGCAATTAGAACATGTCAATGTAATCAGTAACTTTCTGATGAATGGTTGTTATTATTATTATTACTTAAGTATAAACTCCTGAAGCCTTCAGGGTGACTGCAACTGAACAAAAAGAGCTTCATTGTACCCTGCACATACCCGTCTGTAATCTGTTTTTGTATGTCACATTGAGAACCGTGCACTTTGCTTCAATTATAAACATAAGTTTATTTTCATTATATGCCAAAAATGAGAATAAAATTTTTCCTAATTAAGTTTCTGTATTTCAGAATGCACCTAATTGAACTGGAAAGAAGAGCTGGTTGTTATAGTCGTGTGGAGGAATTATATGGAGAAGCCTCACAAATTTTCACCGCATCACGGCAACGTTCTTGGCTTGCTATTAAATATGCCCGTTTCCTATTCAAGGTAATATATGTAGGTGTTTGGGGAGCAAATATCATGAGAGGTGACCAAAAGGGATAGGTAAGTGAGATGCAGGTAATTCTTCCCTCCATAAATTTTATGCTTGCTGCAGAACGACTGGCAAAATTGGGAAGGATGGGCAGAGAATGTTGAAGTCTTGCTAACTTGCTTCTTTTGCCTATAGCCTAGTTGTGGAAAGTCCGCTGATGTCATTATGATATATCATACCATTTTAAAAATAAAAAACTATTGTGTGGTGGTTTACATTTTATGTGTCACTATTAATCCCTGTAATGGGGATTTACACAGACAGATTGGAGTCTGGAAATTAAAACTGGGTGCCCTTCCTAATGCCCCACGGTGGGCTCCACTGCCCGTTTATCACTTTCCAAGTTCGAGTATTGTTACCGCCACACTACCCCGCTGTCCCCATAATTCTAATGTGTAATTTTCCTGAAATATTACTAGGTGTTAATGGAACCAGACAGAGCACTGGCTGTTCTCCGTAAAGCTTTGAAGAAAGATCGTGGATACGTCCATTTGTACCATCACGTCTTTGACATATGCTATCAGAGACAGCCTTTGGACTGCCAAGGAGTGCTTGCTTCTGTTTTGCTGGCTTTATCCTCAAAGGATCTTCCAGTTGAAGATAAATACTGGTTCGCTTACAAAAGAGCTCAGTTTTTACGAGAACACGGCAGCATGCTTGAGTGAGTTTTGTTTTTTTATCATTTTTCATTGGGTTACTTAGATGAGTAAGCATATGTGAATAAAGCCAGTTTAATTTCTTATCACTGGTATGCTTACAAGACAATTCAATTCCAATGAGGACATGAAAGCATACATAGATTAGTTTGGTATTATGTTTCTCATTGATGGTTTATTTAGTGGAGTAAATATACAGAGTAAGCCTTGGTTTTGTATATTCTTTTTAGTGGTTTGGATAAAAGAATATCTGGTTCATGCAGATCTAGATTTTGAATTTTTCTTGCTATTGGTTTCCTTACAAAAGTGCCTGATTCTTGTAAATATTCAGAGTAATGTTGGTTATTTCTGTTTATTAGAATCTTTATTAGTGTCTGCTTCTTGAAACAATTAAAAAAAATGCTGAAGAAGTATTTGTTATTACATTGATTCTATTACAAGCATGTCTAGTTCTTGCAAGACCTTACGAGCATGCGTTAGTAGTTTTGGTTTTGTATTACAGTAGTTGGTTACAAGAGGTCAGGTCTATAATTTGTTTTTGCCCTTTTGTAAATTTATACTAAAATGAATAAGAAAACAAAATTTTTTCAAATATTGTCACGCTATGTCAAATATTTTTTCTAGATGAACAAAGTTAAAAGTTTTATAAATACTTTCTATAAAGTGAGAAAAACTCTCACAAAGTTTTTGACATATTATGTCGTAAGATGATCATATGTGCCATAGTACAGTAGTTGTTTTCGTTTTATGTAAGACAAGCAAAGTGGAAAAGATTTTCACTAATAATCATTAACCAAGAGAAGCCAGCATTTCTTAAGAATTATATGTTTTTGCCTTTATTGGAAGAATAAATATATGTTGAACAATCTTTATATTTAAGTGTGTGCTCCTACTGTCATTGTAATCTTAAGTCACTGCAGGAGGAAAATACAGAGCGGGGAATTCGCAGTCCTCATGCTTCGGCCCATTTAGTCAGCTTGCATGACATGCAGGGGATCATGGTGGTGGTATACCACCCCAGAGGAAGAAAGACGAAAACGCAAAGCAAGAATTAAACTAAGGATAAAGAGCATGGAAGGCCAGAGGAGTGAATGTGGTATATTATTTATTAATGAATGTGTGTTTTGACTAGGCCACCCCTTATAATGGGGATGGTAGCCATTGTATAGGTATGTATCGGTGTGACCTACTTTAGATATTCATATCATTCCAACAGATTGAAGGCAGCTATGAAGGAAGAGGAGGAGCTAAAGGAACAAGCAGGTTTGAATGTGCCCAAAGAGATCAAAGGCAGCAGTAAGAAAGGAAAGGAGACCCTAAAAAAGGAGGAAGAAGAAAAGAAACCAGAAGTTGATGCTAAATCAGGTATTGATTATTTTTCGTTTTATGTCTCACCATTAGTCCCAATTAAGAGGATGGACCCATACAGGTTGGAGCTGAAGAATTAAGGGTGGCTGCTCTTTGTAACCCCCACAGTAAGCTCAAGCACGTACTTGTCACTATTTTTTTAAATATTATGGAATGCCTGTTGTAAGAATGAATTCTCGCCATTTACCTGCGAGTTGGACATATGTGGAAGATTCTCTAAATAATATGACATATGTGGTATCTTAATTTCAATGTGTACGCCATGCCCTCTAGTGGAAGCAAAGAGGAAATCGATATCTGGGATCTTCTGTCATGATGCCATAAATAGAATCAATGTTTTAACTTGCTGAGAAGTACTTGAAGGAGTCACTAGCCTGTTAAATGTCAAGGGGGACAGTACAAGATTTTTTAGCCGAGTTGTGGCAGGATTCTCCCCCTCACTTAGGTGTAATTCATCTCATTGACAGCTCGTAGGCAAAGGTTTAAAAACAATCTTTCTTATAGTTTCGTACTTTGTTTTAGATGAGAGTGAGAAAAAAGAAGAGAAGCCTGCTGCTGCTGCTAGCTCGGAATCATCTAACCCAGTGCCAGATCCTTTGGCAGCAGTGCCCCATATATTGCCTCCTCCACCTACTCAGCAGTTTCCTGTGCCATTTTTTGCTTCTGATGGTAAGTAGGGAGAGAGGTTTTTATTAGTTAAAAAAAAATTAGTAAGAACATATTTTTAAACACATTTATCTATATGTTGAAGATTTTAATTTATTTATCATCCTTTGTATATGGGAGGTTCTCCTGCCTCATGGCAGAAGATTCTTGACTACTTACTGTGTGGATGACCTAAGCCAGGTGGTTAGGGGATTGGGCGCAAATTTGTTATATAGACATGAGAGGCACACAAATACTTTCAGGAGCCTCCACAACCCAACTCTACCCACTACACCACATGACAGAACATCCACCCACGCTAAGGAACATTAAAATCAACACTTAACACACGATATTACACACAACTACTGTCATCTCTTCCCCCTTGCCCACCCCAAACTAGTCTCCACAAACATATCCATACCAGTTAATTCACCATTACATTCAATTACTCAACGACAACACAAAGGAGCATGCACAACAGCCAAACATCCATCCTTCTAAATCCTCCCTTCCCCATGAAGACAGAGTCCACCAGGCCAGGCTCTTGTGTGGGCACTATCCAACTCTTTTGATTTATTCAAAGAGGCTGGATGACTCAGTTAGTGATGTCTGTCTAGGATTGTAATACATCACCTCACAGTCAAACACATTATAGAAACTTCCAAGTTGACAACATTTCATGCCAACAACACAGCATACACTTCCCGAGAGATCTGTGGGAAAGCCTTAGAACGGCAGTTGCCTTCCTCAAGGACTTGGGGCAATTTACCCAGAGAGTATAGGAAACGACAAAAACAGAGTACTCTCGATCAAAGGAAGAAAACTGTGTGATAAAGAAAATTATGAACTTTTTACACTTGCTGTGAAAAGGAAAAATAAAAACTTGTTTCTCTTTTCCCTAATATTAGCTCATAGTTACACTTGCACAGTCTATAAATAGTGAATAATATCAAGCCCTTGTCAAGGTAAAATTTCAGAACCAGGGCACAATTAATACTCGCTTAATTGCTTGAATTGACAAAGAGCAGTTTTGTCGAAATATGCACTAACCTTGCAGTTTATAAATAACGCTGAACTGTTACCATTCAATCTAATATTGTAGGAAAAGGCACTTTAAAAAAACGGGAAACATAAATGAGGAACTTTTTAATTTTGTGACCTCAATTGGTCACTTTCTCACATGTTTCCCTACATTACAGTTTATTTTAATTGCAATTATGTTTTTAAATTAGAAATATTATGATATTGTTGTAATTAAATGATTCCAGTGATGAAAAATTTGTGCATTAATTATAGAAGAGATATATTATACCATTTTATACTGTCCTTTTGTGTGGCCGCTGTGGCTGAGTGGTAATGCTTGTGACTTTGATCCGTCAGGTCGCAGGTTTGAACGCAGGTTTGAGTCCTTCCTCAGTCTGAAGTTAGAAAGGCCTTTCACTCTAGGTAACGGTCACACTAACCAACAAAAATCCTTTGCAAGAAGGCATTGTCCTATCCCTTAATAGGAAAGGGAGCCCATGACATAAAACCGGTCACATATACTGTTCTCTTGTAGGTGCCATCACATACAGTCCCATGGAAGGATATGGGTATGGTCACACTGATCCTGGTCAGATTTTACCTACTGCACAGGAGGTGGTCCAGGGTGGACCCACTCAAGCTAATGACGAGATAAATAAGAAAGATTATCACAATGTGCCTCCCTCTTGGGAAATAGGAGCGACAATGGGTTCGTATGGGTAAGTCATGACACTTTCTCTCTGTTGTGGAGAGACATTATTTTTCTTGAATAGTAAATTAAGGTTACTAGAATTGAGTCTAGCATGTTTTTAGAGAGTTAATGACGCTAACTTGCAGTCTGTTGTAACTAGACATATTTTTTTTCATAAATAGTAAATTTAATTTACTAGATTTGAGATTAGTATGCTTTTGGAGAGTTAAAGAGGATACCTCTAGTTATGTGAATGTTACCTTCAAGTTTTTTCTCCACTGATTATTTTAAACTGGTTGATATTTTTTTTTTTCTCTCCTTTGTGTAACGATTAATCCCTGTTTGAATGGGGGTGAACACTAGCAGGTTCAAGCTGGGAATTGAGTGTATAGTATTATTTTTAAAAATTACTGATGCATTAATTACACATACTTCATATTACGTCTCATGTCTTTATATAGATATGGAACCTCTGGAGATTATCAATGGGGCCAGCAGTCTGGTCACCGTGATTACGAGAACCTAGTCTCGAAAGGGTATCCTACCCATATGAGGGACCATGAGGTGAGTGATCAACAGTATCAATGAATTAAAATCAGATTTTTTTTTTTTAGTTTTTATTATAATTACTTCGTTGCAGGTCATTTATTTATAATTCAACTTCATTGACTAGTTTTAGTTCCTTCCTATTTAATCCATGAAATCCCATTTAGTTACTCTTGACAGAGTTCGTCAGTTTGGCTAAAAATTTGTAACAAGGAAGGAGTTTTTTGTGATCACTGATTTTACCAAAAGTTTTGTGAATTATTTGTATCTTTCACATTTATCAATAAAAGTCATTCAGCTAATTAAGCTAAATTGAAATATGTTTGCCCATATTTCCATTTACTTGTTCTAAGCATGCTTCTTCTCCCAGGTGTCTTTTATTCCATTTTAAATTTGTTATGTGTACCCTATAACCAGTCAAGTTTTGTTATATGACAAGCTTTTTATTAACCTCATATTATTTTTAGACTACTGTACACAGAAATTGTAATAAAATTGTAAAGGTTATCATTAATGAACTCTGTATATAACAACATACGACCAAGAGGTCGTGATTTAGGTCTAAAGGGCTGAAAACAGATGTTCGCAGGATTTTATATTATGTACATAGAGATGTGGATAATGGGATGGGCATCCTGGTAAAGTACATACATACGTACTTATACAATGGCTTTTGTCCTAAATGGTATAGGAGTATATGCTAAAATACTATTTAAAGTTCAACTATAAGCATGGATGCATACTGTGTTTTCACCATGCATATATCACCGATAGTATTTAATATAGAGAGACAGATCCCCTCTAGATGAAGATTTCTGGTATTTTCAAAGCTGTCTGATATACTAATGTTTATTGATAACTTAAATATGCGGATAATCATATAGTCTGTAGCAGTTGGCTGATAAGATATTCCTCCCCCACCCCATTCCTAGATTTTCCTGCCAAGTTTTTACCTTCATTTTGTGCTTATAAACTTTCCTAGGTTTATGGCAAAGCCTAAGCATCATTTCTTGCCCGTTTGCATGCTTTTGCAATGATTATAATAGCATTAAATGGTCAGTGGCCATACCATGGTGGGTACACTGCTTATCTTTCGATTAGCAAGCTTAAGCCTCTTTTAGTCTGATCAGTCCTTCGATAGGTGTCCACCAGGGAATGCCATAAGGTGTTGACATTCAAGGGGACTACCACAATGATGTAGTGCTCTCTTTTTGGAGGTAATGGACCCATATTGGAGCCTGCAGAGGGGCATTAGGAAGGGCATCCAACTTAAATTCCCTGGCCTCAATTTGTCTGTGTCCACCCCCATACGGGGACTAATTGTAACACATAAAACGAAAATAATATAACAGTAAACGGCATTTTGATGTCGAAGTCTTGACCAATTTTCTTCACTATTTCTCTCTCTAACCTTGCAGACTGAAGAACCAAAACCCACCATCCCAATAAAAATTGATCATCTTCGAAAAGATCACATTATACTCCCTGACCTCACTCAACCTCCTCCTGGACTCATTGGACCCCCACGCCCATCCAACAGGGTATTGCTGCCAACCCCACCTGGTGTTCAGGGCCCTCCAAATAAAACACTCCTACCCACACCCTCTGGCATGCCAGGAAATTTTTCAAGGTTAGTTTCTCATTTTCATCTCACTAATGTGTATTTAAATTCCTCTACTCATAAATTTATGCTGTTTTACATATCATTGTCATTGTTCTTATATATATTACTTACTTTTTTATTCTCAAGTTCTTCCCATTAGTGTTTTTATGTACACTATAATTTGAATATAAGGAAAAATAGTTTTGTTACCGTATAAAAGTTAATCTAACTCTCGTACTTTAAATTATATAATATTGCCTTCTTTATGTTCGAGCACACTGTGGTATGTTAGTGAGGGCATCAAGCCTAGATTCTTCAGCTTGAACCTGTTTGTGTTCACCCTCTTTTGAAGGGATTAAAACTCCCCATCCAAGACCTAGTTTCTGTAAATTACATAGTAAGAAACTAAAAGGTTTAGATGATCATTGTGACAGTAGATGCTATGTGCTTGATTTTTTTTATTTACCTATAATTAACTGATGCAACAGGTAAGGATGGACAGAGTACAAAGGAACACTTCTATGTCAAGTTTTTGTTAGTTATGGTCGCACTTTGGTTTCAGTGGGAACAAAATTTAATTGGCAAAATTTCTTATTGTATTATTTTTTATATACCTCAGGCCACCCCCTTCATTAGGAATGGGCCCTCCAGGACTTCTTCCACCAGGCTATGGCCCACCTGGTGGCTTTCAGGATTCTTTCCCTCCAGGCGAGGAGCATCGTAGAATATATCCTGAAGATTCTTCAGCCTTTGCCAAGCGGCCACCTCCTAGAGATTTTTGGTATGTATTATCTTAAAGATTTTTAATTGCCAATTTATGTCACTAGTAATCCCCATTAATTGGGTGGATGCAGACAGCTCTAACCTGTGTCTACCCCCATATTTAGGATAAATAGTGACATTAAACGACAAACGTCTTTTATTAGGGCATACAGTTATACCTCTAGTCACGAACTTAATCCATTCCTAAACCCCTTTTGTGAGGCGTAAAGTTTGAGGCAAATCCAATTTTCTTATTGGAATGCATGTTAAACAAATTAATTCGTTCCCCAGCACCATAAATACCCTGTATACTCTTTTTAATTTTTTTATGAGTATAAACATGAATAAATACACCTGTAACAGGAAAATGACATTAATAATAGAAAGAAATTCTACTCTACTAAAATAAAACATGGTAGAGTTCTGTGTTTACCTTTGTGGTTGATTGTTGCTGGCACACGTGGATGGTGGTGGAGGTGGAGGACTACTACTTTGAAGGAGAGTCCCTTTCCATAAAAACGTCAGGTAACTGTTCAGGTACAGGCTCTAATTCTGGTGTTTTCTCTCTATGTTCTCTTTTGGAAGATGATTCTTTGGCTTTTGGCACAAGAAAACGATCCAGAGAAATTTGTCTTTTTCTTTGCTGATATATTTTCCTAAAGTGAGATATCACATTGTCATGTAAAATGTTCACTACTCTGTTGCTCACAGTTTTATCTGGGTGATTAGTTTCAATAAAAGCCTGCACATTATAAAAATTTCTTTTAAATCTTTCACAGGAAACATTTATCCTATCATCCCCCTCCTCCGCTGAATGCTGCTCTTGGAGAGTCTTCACCTGTTCAGGTTGCAACTCTATTAGTTCTTCGGTGCTAAGTTCTTATTTATGATCCTCCTCATTGATATCCAAGCCCAAAATTTTGCCCAGGGCCCAATTTCCTTCACAATTTGAATAGCTAACTCCTGCTTGTAGCCCTCGAAATCTTTATCAGCCACACAACCTGGCCAAAGTTTCCTCCAGGCAGAGTTCAATGTGCAGTATGAGACCTCCTTCCATGCCTTGTCAATGAGGCCAAATGCAGTGGAGGATATTAAAGTGGTGTTTCCAGAATTCATGAAGGGTCAAATCAGTGTCATTGGTGACCTGGAAACACCTGGCAAGAAGGCCATTCATTTAGAGCTTCTTAAAATTAGAAATCACTTGCTGGTCCATGGGCTGGAGGAGAGGATTGGTGTTGGGAGCCAGAAATTTGACTTTTATGAAGTCATATTCTATAGCAAGGTCTTCTTCCCAACCTGGAGGATAGGCAGGAGCATTGTCCATTATGAGAAAACACTTGAGGGCAAACCTTTATCCTCAGGATATTTCTTCACAGCTGGCACAAACACTTCAGTCAACCACTCTATGAATAAAATCCGCATGACCCAAGCCTTTGTATTTGACCTCTACATTGCTGGAAGTCAAGCTTTCAACATGTTATTGTGTTTAAAAAGGCTTGGATTTTCAGAGTGGTAGACTAAAAGTGCTCAGTTTTGCAGTCCCCACCAGCATTTACACACAATAAAAATGTAAGCCTGTCCTTTATTTGTTTGTGGCCAGGAAGTGCCTTCTCCTCTTGGGTTATATAGGTCCTTTTAGGCATTTTCTTCCAAATGAGTCCGGTTTCATCACCGTTAAAAACTTGCTGCGAAACGTAACCTTCACTTTTTATAAATTTGACGAGTTCTAGCATTTACGCTTCCACTGCCATTTGGTCCGAACTAGCCACGTCTCCATGCCTAACAACACTATGAATCCCAGTTTTTTGACGAAATTTTTCAAGCCAGTCTCTACTGGCTTTAAATTCGTCAATTTTAGCACGACTATAACTCAGGGTGTTCCCTACTAAAGCATGGTGTTTATGTAGATCCTCTGTGCATATTATAGCCTCACTAACACTATCTCCAGCCAGCTATTTCTCATTTATCCAAACCAACAATAACTTTTCTACCTCTTCTATCAACTGTGACCTATTCTTCGTTAATATAGTCACTCCTTTAGCACATCAGCCACCTTAAAGACCTTAATATTTTTCAAAATAGTACAGATGGTTGATTATGCCATTTTATACCATGTGGCCAGATCAGAAACATGAACACCGTTTTCATGTTTATATGTTTAGACTTTTTAACGCCACTGTCACTAAAACACTTCACTTTCTTAGGAACTATAATGAGGGCTAGCTTAAAGTAATAGGCAAAACAGTGGAAAATTACAAAGAAAGAACGACGAACAAACTACATAGCAGATAGCAATGCATAACTGAGAACTACCACACGGTTGCCTGGGTGAATGCGAAAGTGGTTGCCAGGCCGGATGTGTATGTGCGTTCATGACTAGAGGGTTGTTCGTGGGTTGATGCAAAATTTGTTCGTAAATTGTGTGGCGAGGTTCTACTATATTAGTGTTGTAAGAAATCCAATTACATCTTCATTAATGGTAAATTTTATATTAGCATCTGAATGAAATAGTTTAATTATTGGTATGAAATTTCTCTTGGGGTGCTGTAGCTCAGTGGTATATTGCACTCTGCGGAAAACAACTAATGCAGGTTTGAGTCCACCTTGGGCTGTTAGAAAGGGCATCCAGCAGTAATCTTCTTAGCTCCAGCATGTCTGTGTCCAATCCCTTTCTCATAGGAACTAATTGTGAAACATAAAACGGTGCTGCTACTTTTCCTGTATTTTCTTTTATTATTCCTAGACGTGTACAGTATATAGTGAAAAGGAAGAAGAATTCTGCACCTGTACTCATTGTCAGTAAAGCAATAAAAGAAACGAAACATGAATTCTTTTCTGGTCACAAGGTAGCTGATAGAAGGGAAAAGGCTGTGCAAGGCATGATGAAGTACAGTATTCCTGCTTCACTTTTTTGTACAGTGTGACCAGCTTGCTAGGATTCAGTGTCACGATAAAAAAGAAAAATAAATGGTGTTGCAATATGTATTATTGTTTGCTGCTTTATGTGTAGCTATTAGTCCCTGTTATGGGGGCAGACTCATTTGAACTTAAATAGGACTGTTCACTGTTAAGTCGTCCTTCAGTTACGGTTCTTTTTCTATGCCTACATCAACACTGAATATTCTTGGATATTCATTACACATCTCTTATTATCCCTTCACATCTGACAAGTCATTACACTCTCCATCTCTGTTTCTCTTTACTTTATGTATTCTTTGTGCCCAGACCCGATGAAGGTTGTTTAAAAAACAAAGTTAAGGAATTAAGGCTTGATGCCCTTCTCAGTGCCCCACTGTGGGCTTTATCACGGGTCAGTCATTTCCTGAGTTGAGTGCTCTAACCACTGTACTACTGTGGTCCCATGTTGCAGCATATACAATATTTTCAAAGATCGTGTAGATGATAATTTTATGTACACACAGGATATAGCTATATGATTAAACTACATGAGAAAAACTGAGTGAGCTTAGTTACTGTCCTTGAACACTGAAAAGATGAGGCAGAGAATAAGGATGTAAGAGAAACCCAGTATACATGGAGTCCTCGTTTAACATCGGTTCTGTTCCTGAGAGCTGACTTTAAGCAGATTTCGATGTAAGGCGGAATTTACCTAAATTCGAACCTAGGTCCCCTAACCTATATTAAATATAAATCATTTAAAACATAGGTAGAAACTCTATGATCGTAATCTATGATAAAAGAAATACTAAAACTAATCTTAATAGTATTGCTTACCTTTAGAATCAACATTAATCTATAGAAATAAAGTTTCTAATTGTAAAACACAGATATTGGAGAAGCAGGTGCTGAGGAGACTGGAACGGGTGAGTTTGGAGAGGCAAAAGAGCATACAGTACAGTACATAATCTATAGAAAAAAATACTGTACTGTAAGTTCTCATTGTAAGAGACTGTATAATAAAACTACACTTATAAACATAAAAATTTATACAAAACTGTGCTTACTTTTACTCTTGTGGTTTGATGATCGTGGCCACGGTTGTAAGGGCTAATCCGAGATTGCGGCCACTATTCATAGAAAATTCTCCTTTTTCACCACGGTTTACGGCGTCAATTTTAATTTTTATGGTGATGGCTTTTCTTAGTGCCACTGCCATCAGAACTTATCACTAACTCGCTTGAGAGGCATAGTAAAGTCAGTAATGAGTGAACACAACAAGAGAGCAGACGAAAGCACTAGACACAATATGGCGGGCGGGAATAAACTGAGAATTGTTCTCCATTTCCTAATGCCGCGTGATGCCAATTTTTTACACTACGCTCAACAAACTATTTTGAATAAATACGAATACAGAACAGCTGTGTTTGCTACCTTTGTATTCGTTTGTATTTCGAATAAAATTGCATATACAGCTGTGTTTGGTATCTTTCCTTTTAAATTCAATATAATTTTTCAATATAACCAACTGTGTATAAAAAAATAAAGCCATTAACTTGATAAATACAAAACAGCTGTGTTTGCTACCTTTGTATTTGTACGTATTTTGAATAAAATCGTAATTACACCTATGTGTTTAAATTTTTCTTCTTAAATTCAGTATAATTTTTTAATATAACCAACTGTATATAAAAAAATTAGTAAATAAAGCCATTAACTTAATATATACGAATATAGAACAGCTGTGTTTGCTACCTTTTTATTCGTGTGTACAGTATTTCATATAAAATCATATTTACAGCTGTGTGTTAGGTATACAGTGTTCCTTCAATTATCGCGAAGGTTCGGTTCCGGGACCCGGCGCGAGACAGGAAAATCGCGGAGTAGGATGAGCCTATATGTACATAGATATTTTAATTTATTTTTACGTTTACACCGTATAAACTGTATAAACCCTCCCTGTACTGTTAACAAACCACCCTTTACTTCATAAATAACAGCATGCAAGCGTAAATTTATATGACATACTCATGTACATAGGTATTTTACAATTATTTTTACATTTACTGTATAAACCCTCCCTGCACTGTTAAAAAACCACCCTTTACTTTATAAATAATAACAGCATGCATCGTAAATTTATATATATATATATATATATTTTTTTTTTTAAGAGTGTGACACCGGGATAGGCAGAAACTGCCCTCATCAACAAAGGCCCGGGCCTTTATCTGTTATGGTTAACATTTTCCTTTGCCGCTTAGGCTCACTACAAAAAGCCTTAGAAGATAAAGGATGCTTGGGAGGCATTGCAAAGGTTAAAATGTGCTAGTAAAAAAATCACAAGCAAAACGTATTAATAAGCACAACGTGAACGGCGCACACGTGAGTTAGACTGAACGAGTGAGGCGAGACAATTGAAGATGGTGGAAGCCTTTGTCCGAAACGCTGATAGCGGTATCGTATTTTGCATGTTGCAATACTGTTAGTATGTTTTTTACTATTTTTTACTGTTTTATTATTCTTGGGCTAAGAAATACGTTTTTTTTATCAATAAAATCATGAAACTACTGGAAAATTTAATATATATGCTAGCTCACGTAGGTGCGACCCCAATACATTGTACGCTATCGGACACTATTTCACATGATGCAATTCTGTGAGTTATATATCTAAATTTATGTTTTTTACTATTTAATACTGTAAGTTATATATCTAAATTTATGTTTGTTACTATTTTTTACTGTTTTATTACTCTTAGGCTAGGAAATACTTGTTTTATCAATAAAATAATGAAAATTTCAATATGTACTATCTTACGTAGGTTCGACCCTTTTCGTTTTCCGAAACGCTGATACCGGTATCATATTTTACATGGTGCAATACTGTTGGTATTTATGTTTTTTACAATTTTTTTAGTTTTATTATTCTTAGGCTAAGAAATACGTTTTTTTATCAATAAAATCATGAAACTACTGGAAATATAAATATATATGCTAGCTCACTTAGCTGCGACCCCAATACATTGTACGCTATCGGACACTATTTCACATGATGCAATACTGTGAGTTATACTGTATATCTAAATTTATGTTTTTTACTGTTTTATTATTCGTAGGCTGGGAAATAAATTTTTTTATCAATTAGATAATGAAATATGTTTTTTTTCAATAAAAAAATTGAAAATACTGAAAAAAAATTTTTTTTAATATTTTTGCATATACCCAAATAAAAAAAAAATTGACAAAAAAAAAATCGCGGTACAGTGTAAACACGAGCCAAGAAACGCGATACAGCGAATGATCACTGTATATCTTTTTAAATTCAATGTAATCAAACAAGAAAATAAAGCCATTACCTTGATAAATATGATTACAACAGTGCTGCTAGCTCTGTATGCGTGTGTATTTCGAATAAAATCATATACAGTATACAGCTATGTGTTTGTTTTTTCAAATTCAATATAATCCTTCAATATAACCAAATATATAAATAAAGCCATTATCTTGATAAATATGAATACAGCAGTGTATTCCTCCACCGCTCTCACACTATTTTGGCGTGCGGTTTGAATTTACTGCACTAGCCAGGTAGGTCAAAAAATTAAATTGTTAATAATTTATTATATTTTGGCCTTTGTCGTAACGGCAAACCAACGCAAGTCAGATCGAAGTTATACGAGGACCTACTGTATTTACATTGATTTTGTAGCCTTAGTTTTCTCTTTTCTATTTATGAACCCAAAATATTTTCTTTGTTTTTGTAACCTAAGTTTTTCCTTTTTGTTGTCAAACCCAAAATATTTCCTATGGTTTTGTAACCTAAGTTTTTCCTTTTCTATATTCAAACCAAAGATATTTCCTTTGTTTTTGTAACCCAAGTTTTGCAATTTCTATTTTCAGACCCAAAGTATCTCCTGTGTTTTTGTAACAAGAGTTGTTGCCTTTTCTGTTTTCAAATCCAAAATACAGTATATCCTATTCTTATTGTAACCTAAGATTGTGCCATTTCTGTTTTCAGGTCCAACGATGAACCACCCTCAAAAATGCCGAATCATGGCTTTAACGATTTGCAAGGATATCGTGCTGAATTTGACAATAATTATACATTGTCCCCTGGTCCTAGCGCTCCACCGAGCCATAGAGCGAATTTTGGCACATATGGCGATGACTATAACGAAGTGTGCTCTCAAGGGAGAAGAGAAAATGAGCCGCTCGATCGACTGAGTGAAGAGCGGAAGACTTATGATATCGAGAACTCTCGGTTAAACGATCCCAATAGATACTCTTTAAGAGAGGAGAATTATGATTCTTCGATTCCTAGAGAGGTTAGTTTGTAAGAGAGGACTATTAGGATTAAGAGAGAGGACAGTTAGTTTTAAGAGAGGACTGTTATCATTCTTCACTTCAGAGAGAGCTTAGTTTCTAGAAATTAAGTGCCATGGTTGTGGAGGAGGAACACACCAACCTTATTTAATCTGCATGTCATAAGAGCTAACTAAAAGGGATAGGAGAAAAGGAATGCCACCAGTGCATTCAGTACATGTTAGAAGAACGCCAATAATGTGAATTTGATCCCACTGCAGGGCATTAGAAAACATTCATTCTTATATCTCTGCTCAAACTTGTCTGCGTCCTAACAGCCAGCGAATATGGGCAGTATAACTAAGGCATGGCAGTCTTAACCTCCTTAAGTTTTCCCAGCTCCTCCTTGTTTGTGTCCTCCTCCATGTGAAAAGGGATTAAGATTGATGCATAAAACGGCAAACAGCCAGTAGAGAATAGATGATAAAGGGATAAGGATGTGCATCTTATGTTGTAAACCCAACATCTCCCTTGTTTTGTTCATATGTGGCCACCTTGCTCACTGCAGAGAGATATGGTGTTATGTTTGAAAGATAATTACATTAAAGGTAAAAATAGTTCACCCAGTGGGTGACCCAAGTTGGAGGGTGGGGGGAATTGTTGCCACCCTTTATCATCAAGGGGCTTAGAGGGATGATCGCACTTTGCCTGGCTTATGGTGAATATATTGCTTTGAGTCTGCCAACCCTGCAAGGGGGATTGCAACTATTGAATATGATGGACATGATAATATTAGTGCTGTCTGGCTGTTAGGCTATGCAAGCTAAATAATGTGTGTGTCACAATTAGTTTTCAGATAATGCACACCATTTTCATCATGTTCACTACACTGTACTGAATATGGTAATCCTTCATAGGTATGTGTGTTTGTGTACATGTTTACCTAATTGTTTACTTAATTATCCTCATGGGAAAAAAGAGCCCTTTGCTTGTAACTCGTTTGCTGATTAGTTTCATGTTTTACTTCCTGATATTTATGTAATCCTCAAAACTAATGATGTTTAGCATTTACTGTATCCTCAGTGAATTCCAGTCACCTGCATTTGTGTGTACAGACGTGTATGCTTGTGTGTGAATATTTAGTTAGGAAGATGAAAGATAGTTTTAACTTTGTCATCATACAGCGTTCCCCTATTGATCCTGGAAAGAGACACTGAGTGTACTAAAAAATCTAAATAATGACAATAATGCAAATTTGTTTCCTCTGCAGATGACACGATCAGAAACAGAATTGATGTGTGTCAACGTACCCGACTGGCTGATCAAGGAAGGAGGAGAGTTACGCCTTAGCGACACTAACAATGGCACCTCCATCATTCGTTACTGGCCTAGCTTCATGACAACACAAGGCCATCCGGTAAGACAAAGTTCTACTACTACTTAGTGCCACAAATGTCAATGTTTGAGGTGATGCCAAGAGTACATATAAATGTTCTAGATCATCTGCCAGATGGACAACTTGCAAGAATGCCAATTGCCCAATGGACACTACCTGATAGGGACAACTGCCTGCAAATATGTCTTGATTGTTTTTATATTCCCTAACCTAACCTAACTTTGGACAGTTATCCTTATCAGGCAATTGTCCATTGGGCAGCTGTCCTTGTTGGTCATTTGTCCATCATGCAATTGTTCCTGTCGGTCATATATCCATCAGGCATTTGTCAGTCAGGTACTTGTCAGTCTACACCTATATATCTCTTATAATTTGAAAAAATGAAAGGGAAAGAAGGATTTCCTTCATGTAGTCTCAGCATTTTGTAAGAGCTAACTAAAATTGGTAAGGGAGCAATGGATTGGCAATCCCAGACTGATTATATATATATATATATATATATATATATATATATATATATATATATATATATATATATATATATATATATATATATATATATATATAATTTTTTTTTTTAATAATAATAATAATTTCCCTTGTTCAGATGTAATCACCCGCTCGTTTCAGCAGCATAAAGTCACATTAAAAAATTACCATGACATGTTTTGCTGATATCGATTCAAGAGAACTGTTTTTAAAGGATAACATCCACTTATGATCAAAGATAATTGTTCTCCGTAATAAATTATTTATGGGATGAAAATTGTACAACTCCACAAAATAACTTCAACTAAATTGGTATATAGGGAAAGCATAAGTTTGTTTTAGTAGGAAGATTACTCGAAATGTGGATAGTGTGTAAAAATAGGGAACACAGTGTCTACTTTATTTTTCATATCTAATGTAGGATATTATTGGTTACATAATATTATGTCCATGATTACGCTGTGGATGACCTAAACAGGGTGAAGGGGGAATTTATGGCAGCCCTTTATGCCTGAGGAGCTCATCTGTGCCCACTTACCCTGTGGATTACCCAAGCAGGGTGGTGGAGGGGGATTGTTGCATTTGTATGTATGATTTAGATAGGAAAAAATGTTTATTGACACTAATTGCAGTCTCTCTCCTTTTATGTTCAGGTCTTATTCAGGGTTCTCCGTAAGAAAATGAAATGGTATCAGCGCAGAGCATTGGTGGAAGGTCAGTGGCACAATCTGCCCCATCTTCTGTCCTGGATTGGTCCCTTTGATTATTCCTATTCTGGTATGACGCTTGAAAAGAACACGGATTGGCTGCCAGAAATTGTGGACTTGCTTCACAGGTTAGTATCATATAACAAAGGATGCTTTCAAAGGTGATTTTTATTTGTCACTATTAGTCCCCATTTTGGGAGAGAGACAGACAAATTGAATCTGAGGAAGTAAGGCTGGATGCTCTTCTTGTCGCCCTGCCTTGGGTTCGAATGCAGATCCGCCACATGAAATATAAATCCTTTATGATGATATGCAAACAGAATTGCCATTGCTTTTACAGAAAATTCAACATTTTGTATCTGCAGGGTGTTTTGTTTATATACTCCATATGATATTTCATGTTACTTTTAATATTTTATTAGGTTTGTCACATAAAAATCCTAAATATTTTTTGTAACCACTTTGCTCTGAAGAGCTTTTTAAAACATCGGAACATCCTTTTAATGTTAAGGTACATCAGTATGTGTATGACTGCAGTGTACTTCAGGTTTGGGATTTTATCACATTCCAAGTAATATATTATTTGTTGTTTTGTGTCACTATTGATCCCATTATGAGGGTGGACACGGGTAGGATGCAGCTGGGAAATTAAGGCAAGATACCCTTTCTAACGTTTGGCAATGGGCATAAACTCCGGTTTGTCACATCCTGAGTCGAGTGCTCTAACCACTGTGCTAAAATGGCCCCCTACCACATTCCAAGCAATTTATTCATTGTATATGAATATATTCTTGGTGATCAGGGAGATAGCAGACCTCATTTGTATTTGTAGCAAATTCCTGGGTTCGGGAGAACAGTACTACCAGTCCCATCCTTCCTTTATTTCCCTCCCACCAAACTTGTGAAAGGGCAAGTACGGTCATTATATGATGAAGCCTTTTTCTCCCTTTTCTTTTCTCTGTTGTGGGTGCCTTGTTGGGAAAGGCATTGTAAAATAAAAAAAATATAATTATGGTCCCAATTTTTTTCAGACTGTTCACACACCACAAATACGGTACAAATATTTTATTTTTCCTCAGATTGATTAAGTTCACAGACCACCAATATAACTGTTGCTATATGGCGTTGTATCGCAATGGCTATGATAATGCTGCCTGGACGTCAGAAGATCACGTGGCTCTACGCAAAAACCCATCAATTGCTTCAGTTTCTCTGGGTAAGCCGAGTAATTGTAGATATCAAAACTTTACTGTACCTCACAGTGCACAACTCCATATCTCATAGAGCTAGTGGGCTTAAAATGTGAATGTCTCTAATAAAAAGCATAGGCAAGGGAGAGTGATAGCAGTGACATCTGGGGCCCAAGCCCCCACTCCAGTCACGTAGACCCAGTAATCTCCAAGCAGTAGCGGAATAATCAGGTAGACCTATAGGAAATCACCAACCCTCAAATTAATTGCCCAATTCAAACCCACAGTTTTGACTGACAGCTACAGCAATAAGGTTTCATCATTCCCTGCCTAAATTTACCTTGGCTAACAATTGATTTGCAACTTAAATTGGAAATTTGGGAGGGAGTGCCTAGCTCCGAATCTCTCTTTCAGTCCCCAGTGATGAAGGGATTGTCAAATTCTTTTACCGTGTTCATGTCTCCTGTTATATGCAGAAATATAAGTATACTCCTTCTAAGCTTTTTAAGTTAGAGAATTAGGGTAATGCTGTTTGAATGTGCAATACTTGTCTGTTAGATCTTTAGTACTTTCATGTGAATGAGCAAGTGCGTGGTCGAGGTTTGAGAATGGTAGATGGGGATGATAACGAGTGGGAGCTGAATCAGTTGCTGTTTGCAGATGATACTGTGGTGGTGGCAGATTCAAAGGAAAAGCTGTGTCAGTTAGTGTCAGAATTTGGAATGGTGTGTGAGAGAAGGAAGTTGCGAGTGAATGTGGGAAAGAGTAAGGTTATGAGGTGTACAAGAAATGAGGATGGTGCTGGATTGAATGTTATGTTGAATGGAGAGACACTTGAGGAAGTTGATCAGTTTAAGTATTTAGGCTCGGTTATAGCTGAAAATGGTGGAGTGGAAGCAGATGTGTGTCACAGAGTGAATGAAGGATGTAAAGTGTTGGATGCATTGAAAGGAGTGATGAAGAATAGAGGGTTGGAAATGAATGTTAAGAAAGTTTTGTATGAGAAAGTCGTTGTGTCAAGTGTGATGTATGGATCAGAGTTATGGGGTATGAAAGTAAGTGAGAGATGGAAACTAAATGTGTTTGAGATGAAATGCCTGAGGAGTATGATTGGTGTATCTCGATTGGATAGGGTTAGGAATGAAGTGGTGAGAGCAAGAACGGGTGTGAGGAGAGAAATTGCAGCCAGAGTAGATATGAATGTTCTGAGATGATTTGGCCATGTGGAAAGGATGGATGATGAAAGGCTGCTGAAAAAGGTGATGAATGCGAGAGTTGATGGGAGAAATGCTAGAGGGAGGCCTAGGTTTGGATGGATGGATGGAGTAAGGAGGACCTTGAATGATAGGAGTATGGATGTGAGGGAAGTAAGCAAGCGTGTTAGGAATAGGAATGAGTGGTGAGCGATTGTGACGCAGCTCTGATGGGCATCTGCTGTTGCCACGGGGCTGCATCTTACAGAGGTAGCCCTGTGGTAGGGGCAGTAGGAGGAGTTGGCAGTTGTGAAGCGACACAGGTTGTGGAAGAGCCGGGAGGACGGGCTGTGGCACTCCAGCAGTGCCATCTGAACGGTCGCTAGCTCCCTCGTCATTGCCCATAGAGCAAAGTAATCCCCTTATTGTTTCCCTTCTTGATGTCGGCTTCCCCCAATTAAAGGGGGAAACAGCCAAGGTAGATAGATAGATGTTGTTATTCCGTCATTTCATGTCACTGTTATTTCCATTTGATTGAGTATGGACACAAACAGGTCGGAGCAGAGGAAGAAAATCTAGATGCCCTTTGGTGGGCATGAACACTGATTTGTCACTTCCCGAGTCTTGTGCTCTAACCCTTGTGCTACACGGTCCCCTTAAATGCTTTTAATGTGAAAATGAGTAAGTGAAAAATACTGGATTGTCATTAAACTTTCTGATCAGTTTTGAGGCATATTGGTAAAATTTGGTCATGAATTTCACACATTTCCTGCGAGCCATAAGAAGAGACTAAAAGAGATAGGAGAGCAGGGGGCTGTAAATGCTTTCCTCCCCCTCCACAGTTCTTAATAATTCCCTTATTCAAAAAGCTACTGAAAGAATTGGAATGGATAGACAGGGTACAGTAAATGGGGACTGCAGTGGTTTGAGAGCTTAACTAGGGAAGTAACAAACACGTGTCCGAACCCACCACAGGATGCCTTAATTCCCCCTGCTGTAACCTGTCTGTCTCCACCCTCACTCAAGTGAGGATTAATAGTCAAAATGGCATGATTTTTTTTTTCTCGAAGTTGTGGCCACCTTGCTACCTGAAGTATATAAGATGCCTAATTGAGGATGTATGCTTTTTTTTATAATGAAAAATTTTAATAAGCATCCCTGGTTTATGCACAAACTTCATTTTGAATCCTCAGATACGGTTTATATTTGATGTTAGTTTTTTCCCCGTTTTATGCGTCACCTTATAAATGGGGTGGACATAGATAGGTTAGAGTTGGAATTAGGGCTGGATGCCCTTCCTAACGCCCTGCAAAGCTTGGACACAGAATTTTTTACTTCTCAAGTTGAGTGCACTATCCACTACACTACAGTGATGCCTCATGGGTTAAATAGGGCATACCTCTCTTATATAGAAAATTTAGGTTTGTAAAGTGATACCCTGTTTATGTACAAGTGATCTTTCTCGAAAAATAATGCACAGTTTTTTGTATCACAACTGGTTTCCATTCAAACAGGGGTGGACACAGACATGTAGCTGGGGTGCTAAGGCTGGATGCCCTTATTAACGCCCTGCAGTGCCACTGAACCCGCATTAGTCACTAACCAATATTTATACTAAATTCCAGTTGTGCATATTCCAGACGCTTGCTTCCTTGAATTGCTCTTTGCCGATTCTGAAAAATTTCATGATCTTTGATATTGCTCACATTTTTTAGCTTTTAGTTTGGTGTTGAGGGACTTTATATGTAGCATAAATTTAAAAAAATTATGGTTATTACTGTGATAGCACTGTGGTTAGAGTGCTTGTCTTGTGAAGTTTGTGAAGTGACTAGGCGTGTTTGAGTCCACTGCTGGGCATTAAGAAAAGCACTCATCCATAATTTCCCAGCTTCCAACCTGGGTCCACCCTTATTTGAATGGAGAGTAATAGTGACAAATAAAATGGCAAACAAATTGTTAGTTAATGTGGGATAACATTTATGACAGTAAAACTTTGTTTACACACTTATTAATGTTAGTTTTAACTGCATTTCACGTAGGTGCTACGAGAGTGTTTGAGATGAGGATGAGGAATGGCAGTGGATATTTACAGTTTCCTCTTTTCCCGGGTTCTCTGTTGTTGATGGAAGGAGCCACTCAGGAAGACTGGAGTCACCAGGTAAGATAAAATTTTCAGCTACATGATGGAATACTCTATTAACATTATGTATGTATAAACTTCTTCTTGTCTACATCTTTTCCCACTTTTATGTGGGGTCGATGTTTTTGGCCAGTTATCTGTACTGGCCATATTTTGGTTTTGGCAAAATTTTTATGGCCGGATGCCCTTCCTGGCGCCAACCCTCCCCATATACCCGGGCTTGGGACTGGCACCAAGTTGAGGCTGGCTTGCCCCCCTCAATAGCCAATTTTATGTGTCAGTATTAGTTCCCATTATGGGGGTAGATACAGCTTGAAGCTGGGGAATTAAGGCTGGATGCCCTTCCTAATGCCTCATGGGTCTGTCACCTCCCGAGTTGAGCATTCTACAACTACACTATCGTGGTCCCTAGACATAGTAGCCAATATCATGATGGACTAAGTTACTAACATAGTTGAACATTTATTATTAGTAAGTCTTTCCAAGAATAAAGTTTCTTGCTACAAATATAATTAAATGCATGTTTTATAATTACATTTAACAGATAATTTGTTCATTACCAGTATTTAAAGGGAGTAATATTTAACATTTGCAGAGAGGTTTTCAGTTATTTTACCCAAGATCTATAATAGTCACAATTTAGTTATTCATTAATATATCCAAGTCCTTCATATTACACTCTTTTAATACTCAGGAGTGTTTCAGTAGAACAAGACGAGAACTTTTCAGTCAGTCAGGATCTGTTAGATTATTATATTGTAAAAGATCACTATCTAAAGCATCGCCTTAGAGGTTTTTCCCAGTCTGAGAGAGAATTATGCATTAACACATTATTCTTTAATATGCCACCTTCAGATGTGTGTAGTGTGGGGGAAAATGCCTTTGAACCCACCGTCCCTACATCTTGTAAAAGTCAAGTGGAAGGGATAGGGAAGTGAGGGATTAACAGACCCTTCCTCCATGAAACTTTTTCATTTGTAAAAACCTTTATCTCTCCTCACATCCACTTTTCTCTGCTTTTTCTAATCATGTGCTTTGCAAACTTCCTAATCACTTCATACTTCTTGTGTGCCTCGCCAATTCCTTTTTGCAACCATGTTGCATGTGCATGCTTCTCTTCTGCCACATTCACCTCTTTATCTCATTTCACTACATTTCATGTTCTTCCATTAATTTCTCATCCTGCATACTGTTTTAGAAGTATTTGAGTTTCGTGTATTTAATATGCAGGATAGTCCAGTTAAATAGTACAGTATGGAGTGTCTGAAAACAATAACAGTGGAGAGAATACAGTACTGACAGAGTAGTGTAGTGGGGAGACCTGGTGGTCGCTATTAGTTGTTAATGAAGACCAATGTAAATAACTGTATATTGGTGTGAGAGGATGGTGGCAGAATACTAATGGATTATGTATTTGATAGAAAAAGGGGATGTAGAGGAGTATTGGATGTGAATGCATTAAGTGAAGATTGGAATGTCGGATCATTATCTGATGGTAGCTAGGTAGCGAGTGGACAAGTACTGCAAGCAAGTGACCGATAAGACAAGGAAATGAAAGTATCAAGCAAGACTGATAGAATGTGTTGAAGGAAGTAAAAGAGGATGGAGATGGAAGATAGCAGAAGAATAGAAGCATTTTTGGAAGGGTTATTTCGTGTCTAAAAGTTGTATATTGGATAAGGCAAATTGGTAGAAGCATATACAAGGTTGAGAAATGAGGAATGAATAGATGATTGTGGCAGAACAGAACCATGCATAGAGGAAATGAGAGGCACAAAGTGATGAGGAAGTTTACAAAGCACACTACCTCATTTTTGTATAAACTCTGTCTCAATGTCCGGGAACACTCAAAGAATAATATATATATATATTTTTATAATAATAATAATATATATTGGCTATACATATACGTGGCCTCATTCCTCCTTATAAGGGAGGTGGCAGAGCCAAGAAACACACGTTCACCATGATCCATACAATACTTCTCAAATGTTGTTCCGGTTTTACGTCACGGACTCCCATTTCTACTAAGGGCTAGGACGGTCGCCTTCTTGCGAAGGACTTGTTTTGGCAGATGTAATCGTTACCCTGAGTGCATGCCCTTGCTAACCTCAGACCGTGACGGGGGGCGAACCCTCGACCTGACGCCTCAGAGTCGCGGACGCTACCGCTTGAGCCACAATGACTACACAATACTTCTCAAATGCCTGTACTATTCACAGCACTCGATCCAAATGGTCTCTTACACTGCTAAACCAACATTTTTCTTTCCTAATTGTTCTCTTGGTTCCTTTCCTAATTCTCTCGATCTATACTTACCCATACACTTTACCTTCTACACACAAAGGAACTACACATGCACTGTTCCAGCCAGTCATGACATTCCCGTGAAACACATTCAACAACATCACCATCCATTCTACAGTTACTTCTCTAGCTTTTGACAGACATGCTACATGACACCCATCTAACTCTGGTACATTACCAGCTTCACATTGCATACCTATTGCACCTCTTCTCTCATAATTGCCGTATCCTATTCTTTTAACTTTAAAAAGAAAAAACTTAGCATCTCCCGCACCCGCAGTGAACTCCTTTCTATCATCCTTCATATTAAAAACCACCTTGGAATACTCAGCCTGTCTAATTTTCAACTCCCTCTCATCCTCTAGCAACTGCACATCTGCTTCTTTCACTCCCTACTAACTTATCTACTTGATAGATAAAAATCTTTTGAAAAACAGGAAAAATGTTTTGGAAGAAAGTGTGAAGAGGTGAGCTAGAAGGAAGTAGAGGAGGAAAATAGCAGATTCGCAGTTGCTATTGGGTGAGAGGGAGGTGAAAAACTGACAGGTTGAGTATTTCGAGGCATTTTTCGAAGTGGACAATATTATAAAGGTGTTGATTGTGGGTGTAAAAGATGCTAAGAGAATTCTTTTGATTGGTGTGGAGAATGGGGGAGCAATTTTGAGAGAGGAGCTGCAATTAGTATTGAAAGTATAGCTGGTATTGTACCAGATTTAGATGGGTGTCGTGTGGTATGTATGTTAAAAGGTGAAGAAAATGTGGAATGGATGGTGAGGTTGTTCAATGTGCGTTTCAGGAGAGGGTTCTGACTGGTTGGGACAGTGCATGTGTAGTCCCACTATATAGAAAAAAAGAATTAAGTACGATTGTAGTAGTATTAGCAAAATTAGTTTGCAGAGTGTGGATGGTAAAGTGATTGGGTGAGTGTTGATTGAAAGAACTAGGAGCAGAACTAAGTAAATGATTAGGAAAGAATAGTTTTGGTTTAGTAGAGGAAGAGAGAATTTGGATCAAGTGTTGTGGCTGATAAAGGTATGCAAGAATTATTTAGATAGAGATAGATACAGATTATTTAAGTGTTCATGGAATTGGAGAAATACTTATGACAGAGTCAATAAAATGTGTTCATGGAATTGGAGAAAACTTATGACAGAGTCAATATAATAAAGTTGTGGAGCATGTTAATGTATGGAATAAGAAATCTGTTGAAAGTATTCCATAGATCTTGCATACTTAGAAGAGAAGGGACTGTGGTAGAGCTTGACATGGGAAGTGACAAACCTGTTTGAATAGTGGTGGATACATACTTATTGACGATGAGGAATTTAGGCAGGATGACCTTCCACAATGCAACGCAGTGGGCTCAATCTTTACCGCACTATCGTGGACCCTGCTCACTCATTAGTTTGCTACAGTATTTCTAAAACAGAAAATGAGAACTAGGTGTTTGAGAGGGCACCGCAGTAGCACAGGTTAGTGCGCTTGACTTTGGAAGTAACAGACCCAAGTTTTGACCCCACTGCGAGGAGTTGGGAAGGGCATCTAGCCTTATTTCCCTAGCCCAAATCTGCTGTGTTTGCCCCCGTTTGTATGGGGATTTATAGTGCTACATAAAATGATTGTTTTGAGATGAAATTAAGGTTGCATAAGGGTGGTGTGATGGTGCCATGGTTATTCAATGTGTTATTGGATGGAGTAGTAAGGAAAGTAAATGAATCAATGCTAGGCAAATTTTGGATTTAGTGAGTGGGAATTGAAGGTTATATTTTGTAAATAAATACAGATTGCAGTGACACTGCATTAGTGGCTGATATTGAGGAGAAACTGCAGCTGCTAGTGTCCAAGTATTTTAAGGGCGTATGACAGAATGAGGTCATAAGCAAATGCAAGTTAAAGTGAAATTGAGATTTAACAAGAAAAGTTGATGGTTGAAAAATCAGTGGTGAAATGCTTTAGAAAGTGGAGAGTTTCAAGTATCTAGGGTTGCATGTAGCAATGAATGGAGGTGTGTATGCTGGAGGTGAGTTACAGTGTGAAGGAAACAACTGTGGAGTTAACATGACAAGTGTGATGAAGAATAAGTATCTGAATAATATGATTAAGAAGAGAAGGTTGCATAATGAGCAATGTAGGCACAGTTACTTCTTTAAACAACTTTGCAACTCACCTCCTACAACCTCTTATCCATTCATAGCTTCATGCAACCTTAGATACTTAACTCTCCACATCCTCAAGCATATCACCATTGATTCTCCAACCATGAACTTTTCTTGTACAGCTCAGATTTACACTTAACATTTCATTGTAACCTGATTTCTCCTCAGAATCTGCCAACACGGCGGATCATGTGCAAATTGCATAATTTACTTCTCCCACAACCTTCCATTCTCTCATACTAAATCCAACACCTGCCAAGCAATGTTGCATTTACTTCCCTAAACACCCCATCCATATACATAAAGAACAGCCATGGTGACATCACACCAACCTGATGCAGCCCTACATTCACCTCAAACCAATCGCTTGTTATTCCCAATGCTATTTCTCCCATATATCCATGCCACCTATGGTCTACCACTCTCTTTGCTTGCCATTCCTCTGTCATTTTTCCCTATACCCAAAGCAGCTCAGCACATTCACACACAGGGTGTTCTCTTCGTCGTCTCTTGTATTCCTAGTTTCTGCTCCATATAATACCGTAAACCTACTAACTCCTTCATATAACCTTATCTTTGCATTCATTCCTAAATACCTATTGTTCATCACACATTTCATCCCACTTAGACAGTTACTCATAACCTTTGTGGGGTAAGTCTATAAAGAGAATATAGTGGCACATATAATGGCAAACATCAACATTGCTGCACTTAAAATGGGGACTGTGGTAGTGCAGTGGTTAGAGCATTCGACTTGGGAGGTGACAGACCACAATTAAGCCCACTGCATGATATTACGAAGGGCATCCGGCCTTAAATTCCCAGCACCAACTGTTTGTGTCTACCCCTATAATGTGGAGTAATAGTAACATAAAATGGCAAGCAACAACACTGCTGTTCTTAAATGCATGGATGGTAAGAATTCTTTTCTCATATTCCAGTAACAAGCTACCTTAAAAAAAACCTTGTCTTCTAATGTGTTGGTCATTATTCTAGTGTCTGTGACAGTATTAATCTGTAACTTAAAAGATTAATAATTTTTTTTAACAAATGGAAGGTCTGAAACTACATTCTCTCTTTTTTTTTTTTTTTTTTTTTTTTTTTTTTTTTCAGTTACCCAAACAGCCAAACGTAGCTGGGGAGAGAATTCATCTTATCTTCCGCAAGTTCTACATGATTGAGGGGGTGACAGTATAAATTTGACACTACTAGTGACTTAAATACTGATGTCTCTTTTTTTTTTATGTTGTAATAATTAAAATTGTATTTGTATACGCTCGCAGAATAATTTTTCAGCAATATTTTTTATTAACACACGCATCTTACAGAAATTTCAGTTCTGCTCATTCCTTGTTTGCACAACTAAAAGCTCTGTATTCCATGTGAATTTAATATTACATATGCACTCCATATTTCAAAGCACTGAAGATTAGCTACAATAGTGTGAGCCCGATTTTTCCATTTACATATATTGATACACTTTGATTAAAATAAATTTGTATCTTTCAACAATATACAGAAACCCTGAACACTACATATTATTTACTGCATGTACCGCTATGTGCCACAAGCATTTTTCTACATACTTATACAAAAGCCATAATCCCCTTTGTAAGGGGACCAAGTCAAATATACCCAGTCAGAAAAACACCCATTCAATCTCTATTTCACATTTTGGCACCTTGGATAGAAGGGATGCTGTGATTTCCCCCTCCCCCAAGCCAGAACAGCTTTGTCACATACATTGCAAGCAGGATATGCCTTGTCTGAAGAGGCTCTGACAGCTGTAGCTGGTATACCCCCAATAACTTCCTCATACAATTATCCCCCCTACCAACCATCCCAGTTTGCAGCATTAAGCTGTATCTTACATTTAATAGGGGTTAAAACATGAGTTTTGTAAAAGTCAAACTAATCAATGTTATGTATACAACTGTCTCTTGCACTTCAAAGGAGGGGGTTTCAAGGCCTCTAGCTCTTGCCTATTTAGTCAACTTTTATAAAATTTATCAGTAAAGCGAGACAACTTATTGAAGTACAGTCTAGTAAAGTATAGTACTATACATTTATAACCGAATCATATGAAGGTAGTGATATACACACAGCTTAATTGGTGTGGACATCTAAAAAGGATGTATAAGGAGAGTTACAGGTCAGATGCACCTAGTATTTCAATCAAAAGGCAAGCCAAAAAGGGGAATGGAGTCTAATGCCCTGTCCAGGAGTCCTTGACATCCATGAGGGTGAGGATTGTAAGAGAACAATAGTGGGCATTAAGTCATATATAGCTTAATATAACAAATATCACTGAGAAAAATCTAGACAAACTCAAGAGACTGGTTCTGGAAATAAGTAACGGCAAAAGCTTCATCTTGTTCATCTTAAAGGACTCCATGTGTGTGATTGAGCAAGTATTTATGAGTATAGAAAGTATAGTGTATTATTATTTTTTTTTAATTGTGCAGTTTTTTCCTTTGGTCGTGAGTGACCTGTCTCAGGCAAGAGAAGGTAATACATAAGAAAAAAAATAATTATTTTTGATGTGCTGTATGTAAGTGAGGAGAGACTGATATGACTTGGGCAAGTATAAAGGATGGAAGAGGGGTACGTTGGGAGAAAGATGCTGAAGATGGAGGTTCCAGGCAGGAAGGGAAAAAGTAGGTTAATGTGGAGGTTTATGGATGTGGTGAGAGAGAACCTGAGGATGTGTGGTGTGACAGAGGACACAGGTGATAGGGCAATATGGAGACAAACGATCTGTTTTGGTAACCCAATAAGGGAAATGCCAAGGAAATTGGTGATGATTTGATAGTAATATTATCACTTTGTTAAGTACAGATCTGTACTGAATAACTGCATATACACAAACAAATAGCAAGATGAAAAAGAGAAGAAGAGATGGAAAGAGATGTAAAGGCATAATGCTAATATAGAATTACAAAGAAAATTTCAGACAGTACCTGCAGTAATATTTAGCAGGTAATATGGAGACAAACGATCTGTTATGGTAACCCAATAAGGGAAAAGCCAAAGAAATTGGTGATGATAGAAATATGATCACCTTGTTAAGTACAAATCTGTACTGAGTAACTGCATGTGCACAAACAAATAGCAAGATGAAAAAGACATGGAAAGATGTAAAGGCATAATGCTACTATAGAATTTAAAAGAAAATTTCAGATAGTACCTGCAGTAATATTTAGCAAGAAATATACCCAGCTGAGAGGGCTAGTGAGGGGCAAGAATACTTCCAATGTGTTTCCTTGTATGTCATTAAAATTGCCTAAGTGGGTTGGAGCAAGGGAGACTTGGAATCCCCTAATCTGTATATTTTTCCGAAAAAGAGACAAGTTTTTGCTGTGACTCAGCAACCAATCTTATAAAGGAGATTGTGACTTTTATATATAGATTGCAGTTTTCAAATAAATTCAAAAATACTTAACTAATGTACTTACGGACTATATTTCCATGTGTAATATAATTCACTGAAAGCATTCATTCTTCATGAATTCGCAGTGAACTGCAACTGTGGTACTGTGGTTGGGAGGGTGATGGGATCAAAGTCAACATGAACCTACAAATTGGGAGACGTGACTATGTGAGTGCAAATGTAACAGTGTATATATAAATTGTATTTTGTACTTATAATATTAAATTAATAAATATCCTTCGCATTAAATCTATACTTTATATGGTATAAAAACATTCTTAAAATAAAATATGTAAGATACATTTATCATACTACACTGTAAGACACAACAAAATCACAGACATTTCATTGCTTTTGAACAAAGAATGTATTTAGCCTTACATCAAGGTTTTATAGTCTCATACTTTTGTACAAAGTGTTATCAAAATGTACTTTTTAGAGATTTGTACTATATTATTTAACACTTACACCTTCTAAAACAAAAAATATAAAATAATTTGTGTTATTTATCTCTTTTTATCTAAATGGAGTCGGTATACACATGAAAATACATTTTAATTCATAATGTAGTTAAATATATTATGAACCTACTCAGGAAATGAAAATGCGGTAGCACATTGGTTTAGAGAGCTTGATTCCAGAGGTGCCAAACCTTTATTTGAATTCACCAAGGGCCATTAGGAAAGGCATCCAGTCTTAATTTCCCAGTTCCACCTTCATTAGAAAGGGAATTAAGTCACAAAAAATTGCAAACTACCAGGGTTTGCAGCCTTTTTCAAATATTGATATCAGCGATTATTTTTCCATCTGATGTTTTGTGTACAATCAAATATATATTGAAATTGATGAACAGTGAAATATCCAAAATGGTAGAAAAGGGCCCCCAAGAGATTGTAAATGACTGTTTCACATCTAAGTTTCCTTTTAAATATTGACAGTCCTTTTTCATTCACACGCTATAATCTACGGTAATTTTCCATCCACGTTTGCTTCTTTTCATATAGCTCAAAGAAAACAATACCTTATTTTACATATGAAATGCAACAACAAGTAAAATCTCACTCACCACTAAGAGTTGAATTGAACTGAATTGAAACAAAGAAGACCGGGATCATCACGCAGAGGGCATTCTTCCCCGGGAAAGGAAATTAAGTTGGAGAGGGAAGCAAAGAAAGGCCTAAATGGGGTTTGGTTTTAGGTAGTCATCTATATTTTGGATAAATGGTCACATTTACCTAAAAGCTAAATACTCTTATTAAAAGAAAACACATCTGATTCTGCAAGCATCATAGATAGATTTAAATTTTGTGCACTAAAGCACTCACGTCTGGTATTACTGTAGTTTCTGCAGTTTATCAAGACATGTTTAGCTGTTAGTAGAGCATTGCATCTTTCACATACTGGTTCATTATGTTCTCCAGCCATCAGATATGCATGGGTAAGGTTAGTGTGTGCAATGCGTAGTCTTGCGAGTGCTGTTTCAACTGTTCTTTTTCGATGATAGGAGGTCTCCCACCTACGAATTGTCTTTTTAATTTCTCTGAGCTTATTGTTATTATTTTCCAGAGAGTCCCAACTTTCTTGCCATCTGTTATATATTGCCTCCCAAATAGGGTAATACATATCCATAAAAGGGATTGGTTCCAACTCCTCCTCGATGGTGGAGACCTCGAACCACTTTTCGCCCCTATATCGGCTTTTTCATTTCCGGCAGTCCCTACTGGAGAGGGAACCAAGCAAAAGTCAGATGCACTTTTCCACAACTAAGAGTGTAGACACTAGTGACTCATAAGTGGCAGTGAGAATTGACTGCAGGCATAACGACAGATGAGGAATGAACAGCCTACTCTAATACACTCTACAGTAGAGTTTGAGGTTCTGATTAATTCCCTAGCTGCAACCTGTCTCTAACCACCCCTATTCAAATGAGGATGAATAGTTATATATAAAACAAAACAACTACCAAATTAGCTACCTAATAAACAAGCTGATAGACATTAAAGCATTCTTAACTGAAAAGAATGACAAAAATTAAATCCCAAGAAAGAATATGTAACAAACCACACCATAATGTACACTCAAAATGTAAAACATATATCAAATTCTTAAAACGGGGCCCTCAGTTTACGATGTCCTTGACTTTCGAGATTTCATCATTACGATGCTGATCCCATAAATTATTAATAAATTATTTATTCGAACTACATGGTTTGCACCGTCAATTTTAATTTCGCCAGAGTATAGTTTGTGAGCATGGCAGACGATTACATCGTCACGCAGTATTGTTGTATAAGTATATGTCAAGTTAAAGCTGGAACCTCATGGAAAAGTTATTTGCGGAAGAAGTGCCAAGACCAGAGCCCAATAGATTTACAAGGTCACCAGAGGGGTCACGGATTTGCTGCGGTGTTACAGGAAACTTGGGAGGAGAAGAAAATAGCATCCTTCCAGACTTGCCTCGACCATTTCTTCATGAAAGTAGAGCCTCTAGCAACAATTCCTGTACCCTCTACCTCAGCTTCCTCTACAGACTCACCTGCCCCAGTGTATCCAGCATTTACTGCAGGTTCTCCTGCCTCTCCAGACTCACCTGCCATAGTATCTCCAGGAGCTGCTGCAGGTTCTTTTGCCTCTCCACACTCACCTGCCCCAGTTTCTTCAGCACCTGCTTCTCCAGCTTCCTCCTCCCAATAAGCCTGTCTCTCCCTCCTTTGCAAAGCCCCTTCCAATGTGCAAGCCAACCACAGGAGTATGTGTAAGTTATACTATACAATGTACTTTTACTGATATTATGTCTTAGATTATGAACCTACTACTGCATTAGCATAGGTGAGTGACCTAGATTCTTATTCAGGTGTGTTCAGACTTACACTGAAAACGGGTCATGTCATGTTCAGGAACGGAATCCTGACGTAACTCGAGGACTCCCTATATTCTTCCTTAATATAATGAAGGGATAAGATTTATGCCAAACACAGAATGAATTTGGGATGGGATCAACTGACATGAATTTCTTGGTGGATCTACTTGTCCACAAGTAATGTAAGATAAACTCTATAGCTTCAGTACTTTCTATACTCTCCCATCTATATAATCGACCCTCCAAAAGAATTGTTCTCTTTCTTGGTGACGGTACAAATTCCTTCATCTATTTCTACAAATAATCCATTCATGTATATTTAAGCTGTAACAATATATCCCCATGCCAGCAGCCTTCAGCAATGGGACACATAATGGAGATCTTAAAATTGTTCCATAGGGCAATTATATGCAGCCTAAGAAAAGGGGCTCTGATAAACTCTTGCAAGCATACCGACTCTCTAATACTGTAAAGTGATTATAGGTGTCCCCCATCTTATACAGTTTTACATAGTGCAAATATATATAGATGAAAAATATATATAGACAATAAAATTTTATACAATTTTCCCCCAACAACACATTATCACAATGACTACGTTTTTATATAAATTTAAACTATTTGGCAAATTTTGGGTACATTACAGTCATCTAGAAATTATTCAAAATATATTGGAGGACACGGAGGTGGAATTCCTTGTCCCCTACCACAGAAGAAAGAACAAAGATAATGCAAAGTTAGAGAGAATGAATTACTGAAGGCAGACGTTGCTCAACTCCTCAATTGGCTAGAAACCATCCATAATCAGAAACAAAAAGAGAGAATGTAGATTAAGAAAATAAGTGTAAAAAATAGGGTCACTGTCATTCATTACTTTCTCTTATTCCCCATTTTAAATGCTTCTTATTTTTCTGCCATATAGGAATCAAATTTATAAAAGATTTTAATAAAAGTATAGATAGGGAGGTGATGTAGAACAAAATCAGTGACGAGAATACTGCTTACAAACCTTACTATAAATGTAATTCTTCCAATATTTGTTGCACCATAACTTTCTTATGGTAAAGGGTAAATACCTTTTAAATGATTCAGTGTTTTTGATAATCCATCCTTAACCCAGGTAATATTGTAAAAAGAAGAGATTATTAAGTAAAAGAGTTAGTGGTCTTTAAGGCAATTCATTATGCTTACAACCATTTACACCAACAACACAGCATACACTCACTGAGAACTCTGTAGGAAAGTTCCAGGATCAGATGTGGTAAGGCCTTCCTATGGGACTCGGGGCTGTTTGGTCAGGCAGCTTAGGGAACAACAACAACAACTGCTAACCTTGTAAAGTTGTCTAAATCTTTACGTTTACTATAAATCTTTATATACATTACTTAAGAAGAAGGGTCAGATAAGGACTGTGTCTTTGGTTGTTTATACAACTGTGGAAGGCAGGTCAAACTACTAGTACAACCTGGCTGACCACAACACATATAAAATTAAAATTATATTATGTAACAATCAGTCCCCATTATGGGGATGGACAGAGAGAATGTGTGGGCAGGATTTAAAACTGGATGCCCTTCCTAGCACCCTAAGGTGGGCTCAATCACGAGTCTATTAACATACGAGTACTCTGACCACTTGGCTATCATGGTCCCCGCATCAATAATTAAAATTATGTGAAAAATTAACATCTACTTTGTCTTTCTGTAATAAGATTTAATTACACATTGGAAAGTAGGAAACTGTACTAAAATAAAACTCCTACAAAAGAAATCGTCTCACCAAACCTTTACTGACAAACTTATCTGTGCCTAACACCTTAATAAAAATCCTCCTATTGAGGCTAATTTTTATGAGTGTGACACCAGGACAGGCTAAGAAAATTGCTCTCATTGGACACTGAAAACATATTTTTAAGAGAAACAGAGATGGGGTGTTTTGTGACTTGTCAGACATGCATTGATAAAAAAAAAAGGATGTGTGTAACGAATATAAAAGAATATATGGTGTAGATGTAAGCAGAGGAAAAGAACTGTAATGGAGGGAAGACTTAAAATCAAGCTGTCCTTGGCCAGTCCTATTAATGTCCAAAAGATTCTCAGTTGAAATATTGCAACGGGCAGCTGGTGCCACAGGCCAACCTTATACATTTAAGATGGAACTATTAAAACTGCGATTCAAAACTAACAAAGATGCAACTGATACTGCACCAAATAGAAAATTAAAATACATATACAGTACAGTACTGATGTCAATTGATAATAATGACAACTTCCCAACATACATACATATACACATGCCTCATTCCCCCTTGTAAGGGGGTTGACAAAGCCAAGAAACGCACTTTCACCACGATCCTTTAATTAAAAGGAAATTAAAAATTAATGCAAATCTGAGGCAAAGTAATTTACATACTAGGTTTGATAATAAGGCAATACATGCATACATATACAATTGCTGCAATTCCATAATGTGAGTGGCATACTCAAAGCACGCATATCCACCAGAAGACAATCATACCTCAGTCACTCCTCTTACCTCCTTGGGTATAAAAGTTTGCCATGATGCCCCCCACCACTGCCCTGCTTGGGTCATCCACACGGTAAGTGGGTAATTCTTCTGCTGAGAAGCCTGACAGTTGCAACTGATTTACCCCCACTGCTTCATCACATTACAACCCCAACGCCCACCTGTCCCAGTTTACTGTACTAGCAGGGGTGAGAAATCCTTTTTAGCATGCGTCTTCTATGCAGAATGTCCCTCTATTCATTCCCATCCCTTGCACTCGCTCTTTCTTGCTCCACTAACATACCATGTGCATCCAATGCTCTTATTACCAATCCCTCAATCTCATACTTGGTCTCGCTTTCAGCATACTCTAACAACAATAGCACTGAACACTCTCTTAGCTAGTCATTCATCACACATTCTTTCCATTAGTCCAAATTATACCAACATTCTCTGATCTAATTTATCTGACAGCCTTCTTTTAAAACCTAGAGGCTATCATTTAAGATAGATCAATGAGTATTAATAAGATTTAAGCATAGAAGACAAAAGAAATTACTAATTAACAATAATTATTTCACACTGTGCATTTTGACTCAGAAAGTGACAAACCCACGATCAAGCCCACTGTGGAGTGTTAGGAAGGACTTCCTGCCTTCGATTCCCCAGCTTAAACCTGTGTCCACCCACATTTGAATGGGGATTGATAGTGACAAATGAAAAACAAATAATTCTTCATTCTGTGCAAGGATTCACTATTATATAAATAAGTTATGGTTTAATAATCATAAAATTATTGGTATTTTGTAATAACATGACAGAGATTAAACTTACCTGCCCTTGTGTGTGTACTCAGCATTTTTATTTAAGATGCAAGTTTTCGTTTAACAAAATCTGAAAATGAAAAGAAACAGCATCAAAGGTAGTGAGAGAAAAAAATACTGTATTATTAAAAGTGCGTAAAAGAGCTATATTATGAATATTTTCTATCAATTAAGAATATGAATTCCCTAGGGAAAGGAAAGAATACCTCATCAGTTTTCCACTACGAATCGTAAATGGTCAGAGTGAGAGGACTGGGAATCCCCTTCTTTGTGAATTCCTCCCACAAAGTGTATAATTTTTTACACTACCTTGCCAACTCCCTTATAAGGGGGACTATAACATTTGTATATAGATAAAAGATTATTATGAATAAGAATTTGGATGAGGATAGCAAGATTATGATGACATTTTGCTGGCTTGCTCCTATGTTAAAGTTGTGGCCACTGCCTCAATGGAATATGGCATAATGTTGAGTAATACCGTTGTTTTAGTTTGGGCTTTCAAACCCTAATACAATGGTATTCTATTCCCTACTCTATCTTTCTATATACAAAAGTCATAATCGTATTTATAGAAGGGGTGGCTAAGTTAGAGCAAAAAAACTTGACTATGTGGAAGGAAAATACTTAGGAGGGGATTCCCAGTTCCCTCTCTCCTCCTCATTAGGTCGACTTTAAAAACAAAGAGGAACACAGAGAGGGTATTTCCTGCACAGTAGCTAATCAAGTTAAATGTAAACAAAACAAAAGGCCAGACGTAACAAACTGCAGTGGGACTACGGTAGTGCAGTGGGAAGATTGCTTGACTAGGAAAGTGACAATCCCTTCTTTGAGCCCGATGCGGGGCATTAAAAAAGTACATCCAGCCTAAAATACCCAGTTCCAACCAGTCTATGTCCACTCCCATAATTAGGATTAATAGTGATACATAAAATGGCAAACAACAATGACCTATCTAAGGCAGATGTCTCAATTCAATGAGAGAAATGTCTAAAACTCATAAGACTGACAATTATTAAAGTACAATATATTTCTAGGTCCTCATTACTTTGACTAATATTGCAGCCTGTCCTTTTCCTATGGTTAATCATTTGCTATCTTCTGCTTTGTCTTTAAGCTTCTACTTTTTCTTCATCACAATGCTTTTTTGATGCTTGGGTCCGATGAGGGCAATTTTCTTGCCTGTCCCAGTGTAAAAAAAATTTTTTTTAATTATCTTGCATAGCCAAATGGTTCCTCAACCACCCCCCGCTCATTGTTCCAAAACCGCGCTTGTTCAAGAGCCTCATATAAAAGCGATTTGCATGCAACCCATATCCAGTCTCCAATATACTTTCAATCATGCTTAGATTACACTTTTGCGTTTTATATGTCACTATTAGTCTACATTTGGGGATGGACACAGATGGATTGAAGCTGGGAAAGACAGACTGGATGCACTTCCTATTGCCCTGCTGTGGGCTCAAACGTATGTCCGTCACCTTCTGAGTGAGCACTTGACTGCTACATTACGGCAGTCCCCTAGATTACTGTATTGTACCTAACTTTATCTGATACAATTTTAATTCTATGTAAAAATAGTGCAGTACTGTAGTTGTTATACTGCTAATTTAAAACACAATACAGCATATGAATGTTTTTTTTTATTTTCCAACTGCTTTTCATCACAAGCAAACTATTTAAAACCATGTCAGATGCAAGCTCAATGTACATAACATAACATACTCATAGCTTTAAGTAACAAATTATAATGCACGTTTAATGTGTCAAAATTAGTTCCCATTGGAAAAAGGATGGACACATGTTGAAGCAAAGGGATTAAGGCTGGATGGCTTACTGACGCCTCATGGTGGGATTTAAGCCACGTTAGTCACTTCCTGGCTCACACACTCTACCACTGATCTACTACGGCCCCTTATGCAACATATTATACACTTAATGAAATCTAAACAACCCTAAATTTTTTAACTTAATGTACTGAAGAAAGTAGGAATAAAAACTATAATAAGTAAATATCATAAATAAAGACAAGCATAAAAAGCATCATTAAGGCAGAGCAGGACTCAAACTCGCCATTAACAACTTTCTCAGATTAACACACGACAAAATGGAACAAAATTTCTTGTAACAAGTTTAAAAGTGACGTCGAGAAAAGACTCTTCTTGAATAAGCAATGTCTCATGTCAGCACTGTTTACCTGAGAAGAATATATAATTACATATACTGTATCTGCATAGCAAGACTACTATAATCATTATCTGAGATACGTAATATGAAGTGTTGAATATAAAATGACAAATTAAATGGAGAGTAAAATGAACAAAAAACGGAGAGGGGGTCCCAATTTAACATCAGGGTTCCGTTCCTGACAGCTGACCTAAAGTGGATTTCGACGTAAGTTGAAAAAACCTGAATTCGATCCTAGGATCCCAACCAAAGCTAAAAATAAATCATCTAAACTATAGAAAAATATTCTAAGTTTTTAATCAAAGATATAAAAATAGTAACACTAAACTTAATACTATTGACAACATTACTCGTGTAACCTAAAGCATAAATATAGTAAAATTACACTGCACTACAGTACAGTAAACAGTGCAATATTGCTAACCTTTACTCGTGTAGTCGGCTTGCACATTGGAAGGGGCATTGCAAAGGAGGGAGAGACAGGCTTATTGGGAGGTTGGAAGCAGGAGAGGCAGGTACTGAGGAGACTGGGGCAGGTGAATCTGGAGAGGCAAAAGAACTTATAGCAGATAATGGAGGTACTGGAGTAGGTGAATCTATAGAGGTAGAGGGTACAAGATCTGTTGGTGGGGGTTCCATGTAAATTGCACCTCAGTAAAATCCACCCCGAAAATTCCTCCCACGAAAATTTCTCCACACGAAATCTTCTCCCCACCAAATAAACAAACGAAACTGTAATTACATAAGTTAAACGATAGTTTGCTCAAAATAATTAACTTGATATTTAGAGTACAAATATACACCACAAAATGTATTCAGTTTAAATTTTTATTTACTTTAGTTGCTTCCTGATCGTTGTCTTAGGAAGTTTTTTGTCTTGTAAAGTCTCCAAAAACATACAATTTATTATTTTTTGCACCCATGTCCCTCTCGTACATTTCTTCCTTGAAAGGAAAAAGAAAATTAGTTGATCAAGAAAATTTCATATACAAGAAGCATAAAGACAATGTGAAAGAAACAAGAACTTATTGGTGCTGTGAAAATTTCAATAATGGTTGCCGTGCATGAATTCACACTAAATATAATTCAAGTGAACCGGTTATACTTTCTACTGTTGGTAGTCATTCACATGCTTCATCTAATGCAGATATTGCGAGCCTAAGAGCTATGAATGCCCTGAGAGACAAAGTAGAAAACTCCAGTGCAACAGCTTCAACACGTGAAGTAACTGCATCATCTCTACAAACACTCGATGAAGGAGTAGTCAATAGATTACAGACTGTTGATTCAATTTCACGCAATATTCAAAACTGAAGGAAAAAGGCATCTGGAATCCATGCACTCCCACAAGGGTGCTCTGGTTATGATCTTCCAGATTCTTTAAAAGTATTACCCGATGGTTCGATCTTCTTGGCATATGACAGCGGCATTGACGACCCTTCCCAGATATTGATATTTTCGTAGGAAATTGCTTTGGATAACATTATGAACAGCAATTCGAGGATGTGTGATGGCCCATTTAAAGTTGCCCCACAACATTGGACTCAGCCTTTTACTGTACATGCTGTTGTTGAACACACCTTCTTTCTTTTTTTTCGTTGATGTTCTCCCTTGAGGGTGAGCGGACCTTCCCTTTTTGGCCCACAGCATGTAAAAATACCTCTTGTCCACGATTATTTGCGCGACTTTTTTCCGCTGTCAAGGGCTTGTGTCCAAATTGTCAAGCTTGCTACTGCGCAATAGATTATGAAAAAGCTATTCACAATGCATCCGTGTCTGTATTTCCAATTCTCAACTTTGTGGATGTCTTTTTCATTTTGGGCAATAATGCTGTGGCAAAACAAACGACATTAGTGGACACGATAGGCATAATACTGATTATAACTTCGCTCTTAACATTAAATGCCTTACAGCTTTAGCCTTCCTACCAATCAAAGATGTTATTGAGGCCTTTGAAAACCTATCTGATGACGACGATATTCATGACGATTTTATATTTAATTTTGAAACGAACTACATTAGAAATAACCACAGCAGGGGTTCTCGTCAGAGAAGAAGTGAGCCTCTTTTCCCCATCCACATCTGGAATGTGAGAGAGAGGATTTTATCAAATATCCCCAAGATCCAACAATGCTATTAAGTCCTCTGCTCCCAGGCACACTGGTGCACCCTGAAAGGTAGCCAGGTGCACCCCAAGTTAATGAAAAAGTAATATATGATTTGTTTATAAAAAAAAAAATCTATTTTTTAAAAAAAACTACGGATAGGCACGTAGCTCCCATGTCTGAGTTAAGTCTTTGTCGTTTGATATTTTAAACTGGATGCTCATTTCCTTAATCTTTAAAAAGGAATGGATAATTCTTTCCCTTTTCCCTTCCTCAAAGGATCTCTCTCTCTCTCTCTCTCTCTCTCTCTCTCTCTCTCTCTCTCTCTCTCTCTCTCTCTCTCTCTCTCTCTCTCTCTCTCTCTCTCTCTCTCTCTCTCTCTCTCTCTCTCTCTCTCTCTCTCTCTCGTGAATGGTTGATATAAATTCTTAGAACAACCCGTCCTAAAGCATGTGAGAAGTAGCTATAATGACATCTGAGTACAGGAATCGGCGGTAATCCTTTGACCTAAGTGCCATTAGGGACATCTTAAAAATCGAACATAGAGTGATGCCCATTCATCAGTTTTGGATTTCCATAAAAAAAAAATCCTTCAATAGCTCGTAGAGCACTGAATAGTTTATTGCAGTTCTCCACATCATACCTCTGTGAATTAGAATTTTCTGCATTTACCAACATTAAACGTAAAAATAGATTAAATATTAGATGTATTGATGAGGAAATGAGAGTATGCTTATCACATATAAGACCTAATATTAAAAAAAAATTGCCAAAACACATCAAGCACGAGTCTCACACTTGCATACTTGATAAAATATATTGTAATGTCTTAAAAGTACATGCTTATTTCATGAGCCTTTTTTATAATTTTACTATTTTGCAATTTTATGGATAATAAACTTTGAGGCACACTTACTATATCAATAAGAAAAAAATATGCATAAAATTGCAAAATAGTTTGTTTTGGTTCCGGTTTTACGTCACGGACTCCCTTTTCTACTAAGGGCTAGGACGGTTGCTTTCTTGCAAAGGACTTGTTTTGGCAGATGTAATCGTTACCCTGAGTGTATGCCCTTGCTAACCTCAGACTGTGACGGGGCGCGAACCCTAGACCTGACGCCTCAGAGTCGCGGACGCTATCGCTTGAGCCACGGTGACTACATAAGTGGTAGCGTCCGCGACTCTGAGGCGTCAGGTCGAGGGTTCGTGCCCCGTCACGGTCTGAGGTTAGCAAGGGCATGCACTCAGGGTAATAATTACATCTGCCAAAACAAGTCCTTCGCAAGAAGGCAACCGTCCTAGCCCTTAGTAGACAAGGGAGTCCGTGACGTAAAACCGGAACCAAAACAAACTATTTTGCAATTAACTCTGAGGCACACTTACTATACCGGTAAGATAAAATTATCCATAAAATTGCAAAATAGTTTGTTTTGGTTCCGTTTTTACGTCACGGACTCCCTTTTCTACTAAGGGCTAAGACGGTTGCCTTCTTGCGAAGGACTTGTTTAGGCAGATGTAACCGTTACCCTGAGTGCATGCCCTTGCTAATCTCAGACCGTGACGGGGCGCAAACCTTAGACCTGATGCCTCAGAGTCGCGGACGCTACCGCTCGAGCCACGGTGACTAAATAAGCGGTAGCGTCCGCGACTGAGGCGTCAGGTCTAGGGTTCGCGCTCCGTCACGATCTGAGGTTAGCAAGGGCATGCACTCAGGGTAATGATTACATCTGCCAAAACAAGTCCTTCGTAAGAAGGCAACCGTCCTAGCCCTTAGTAAAAAAGGGAGTCCGTGACGTAAAACCGGAACCAAAACAAACTATTTTGCAATTTTATGGATAATTTTATCTTATTGATATAGTAAGTGTGCCTCAGAGTTAATTGCTCTACAAGTGCGCCCTGATTTAAATGAGTTGAGAAACACTGCCCTAATCTATGGAAATTGTGTGGGGCCTTGGTTAAAAGAGAAACTGGGCACAAACGAAAATTACCCATATTAGGCGTGGAGACTCGACTGCTCTAGAACTAGAGGTCATAGTTTGAAGCTTCGTAAGAAAACTTCTTTGCAGGATGTAAGGAAATACTTTTTTCTAAGAGTAGTTGATAATTGGAATTGGCTAAGCGAGGAGCTAGTTAATGCTATATCAGTCCATAGTTTTGAGGACAGGTATGATAAGTATCACTAAGTATAAAATGGAACCGATGAGGAGACGGGAAGACACGAGCTTTGGGCTCTTTCCCGTAAACACAATTAGGTAATTACACACACACACACACACACACACACACACACACACACACACACACACACACAAAAGTTATTGATAAAAGACTAAGAAAATTGGTGGTTAGTTCATTGCATTCAAGAAATTATTTCACTCTCTGTATTTTTTTTTTGTTATAAACTCGTATGCACTGTATTAAATATTTTATTACTGTACTGTACTTTAATAAAATTTTTAAATTATCATCTTTTTGTTTTTATTGCTCTGACTAGCCATATATTCATTAATGGATATAAATAAAATAAAATAAATTATATTTACGATAACTAACAACTGACAAGGAAACAAGCTTTAGGCAAACAATCATAAAATTGAAATGTACTGGTTAATTGGAGAAATATTTGTGTGGTGGAAATTTATGGGAAGACAATTTCTTGGGGTGGATTTTTGGGGTGGAATTTTCGGGATGGATTTTACGGGTCACCATTGGTGGGGGCTTACCTTCACAAAGAATTGATTGAGGCGAGTCTGGAAGGATGCCCTCCTCTTCTCATATACATCCTTGTAACATCGCAGGGCATCACTGATCCCTCTCTCAACCTTAGTGTACCTGGTAATGTTGGAATCCTGAGCCTTGAGTTTTGCCAACACTTCCTCTACCAGGGCAAAAGTTTCTTCCAATTCCATGGTTGCAATTCTCTCGGGCTCTGAGCTTGCTAGTTCTTCCTCCTCTTCAATCATCTGCTTCTCCAGTTGAAGGAGGTCCTCGGTAGATAACTCCTCGTCATGAGATTCCAGAAGCTCTTTTACATCATCATCCTCCACCTCCAACTCGAGTTCCTTAATCAGGGCAACTACATTCTTTTTTACAGCCACAACTGTCTCCTCAAAGCTTCTTTGTCATCAACAAAATAGGGGCATGCTTTCATCCTTACCCCATTCAAGTTCGTTTGCATCACTTCCTCCCAAGCATCAGCAATATTCTTCAAAGCATGAAGAATATTGTAGGACTTTCAGAAATCCTTGAGAGTCTGTAAATTCTGTCATGAATATGTTTGCAGATAATGCAAATATTGTGAGGAAAGTAAGAGACGAGAACAATGGTAGAGAACTTCAGGAAGACCTAAATAATCTGCATGAGTGGTCAGAAAAGTAGCTAATGTAATTCAATACTTCTAAATGTAAGGAAATGAAAATGGGTACAAGTGCAAGAAGGCCTAAGCTTAAGTACTCAATGACAGGAGCAGAACTTCATGAAACAGAGAATGAAAAAGATCTAAGAGTAAACAAACTGGCAGATTTTTCTCCAGAAGTGCATATAAATGGCA